>SGPL01000123.1:15443-67082 GCA_004802705.1 Bondarzewia mesenterica
CCCNTCTCGACNNNNTCGNCNTCCATNTCGTCGTNCATNTCNTGACATATATATCGTTCGTCGCTTGTGTGCACATACCAGCGTCGCCTTTCGGTTTGGTTCATAATCCTACTACGGTCGAGTCGAGACCACGCTTCATAGTTTCAGCTGCAATATCTAGTTTGGACAATGTCGAGCGCTGCATCGTCATCATCCTCAGCACAAGTTGCTTCTTCGTCGGTCGCGGGGAGTTCAACGGGTCAGAATGCGCACCCACTATTGAGCAACAACGATGAGAAGAATAGGTATGTGTTTTCAAAGCTGCCCTGGCATAAGGGCTGATGAAAGGGGTTTGGAATCTTGCGCAAAGCAGCGTTGTGATCAAGGTGGGCATGGTCGGGGACTCGCAGATCGGCAAGACGAGCTTGATGGTCAAGTACGTCGAGGGCAGCTTCGACGAGGATTATATCCAGACGCTGGGTGCGCATTCTTCCGTCCTGTTCCATCTGCTCTGATCTCACTATTCATGACCACATGCTCTCATCGAACGTTATGTTCAAAAGGCGTCAATTTCATGGAGAAGACGATATCCGTGAGACGGACGACGATCACGTTTTCAATATGGGATTTAGGTGGTCAGCGCGAGTTCGTCAATATGCTGCCGCTCGTGTGCAACGATGCCGTCGCCATCCTCTTCATGTTCGATCTTTCGCGGAAGTCGACATTAAACTCAGTCAAGGAGTGGTATCGACAAGCGCGNGGGTTCAATAAGGTGAGTGACAGTTATAGACTGTTGTGCAAGCTGAGCGTCCGTATTCTTGAGGCTATTGGCTTGCGGTCATTTGGCACGAGACTCGTGTTCAAGCCATCTCGTCCTTTGTCACTGTGGAGTAGCGTTGATCCGCGAACGTGTCATTTGTCCTTGATTTGATGTCTAGTCGAAGTTGAACAGGTTCTGACTGTGTCTTGTCACTTAGACAGCAATTCCTTTCCTGATCGGCACGAAATTCGACACATTCGCAACCTTCCCAAGGGACGAACAAGAGGAAATCACAAAACAGGTGCGTCGTCCCGAAATCCCCTCTCACCGCGTCCGTTTCCGCGATGTCTCCTGGGGATCGCTGACATGCTGACCGCTCACGTCTCGTTTTCTCAGGCAAAGCGCTTTGCAAAGGCTATGCATGCATCGCTCATCTTCTGTTCGACATCCGCATCCATAAACGTGCAGAAGATATTCAAGATCGTGCTCGCCAAGGCATTCGATCTCAAATGCGTGATTCCAGAGATTGAAGGCGTGGGAGAGCCAGTATTGATTTATGTGGACGTTTGAGTCCGCTCTCTTAGAGCGGGTTCGGGATTTTCGGTGTAGAGGGATCTGGATCTGGATGCTGGGGTGGGGTTGGGTAAATTGGGATGATGCCTGATTTTGGAGAATTTGATTGGGAAGTTTGAGGGGAAATTGGTCAGGGGTCGAAGTAGACTCGGTTATGGGTGTGTCGTTCACTTCGTGCTTCGTCAAGTATGTGAGCGGAACATCCGTGAATCGTATGTCACCGCGCCCGTGGGAATGGCACACCTCTCGAAGCCAGCTCAAATTCGAGAGCAAGCCGTTGTAACACTATCCGACGTACGGCAGACGGGACTCTTGAAAGATGAAGAAGTCGGGATTGAACTTGCGGATACAGTGGACACTTATTCCCCCCTCCTTTCCCCCATTTCGTCCTCCTCCCTCTCGCAGGTATCCCTCATCTGAACGGTGTTCGGATCAGCCCGTTGCTTGTTCGTCCACTGCTCTTCCTCGATCTCGTCCGCCCGCCTCGTCCGATGTTCACTCCGACCTCTGTCATATACGCCGTTCTTTCTGTGGAATACAATGGTCTCTGAATCGTTCAAGCCGTCTTGCATCAAGATGCCAATACGTCCGGTCTTTCACCATCCTCAATCCCATTCTCCTCTCTCTTATTCGTCCTGCCCTCGTTTTTTGTCTCCCGTTCTACTCCAACCTCCTTTAGCCATCTTCTCAGACTTTTTGATCAGAACTCCCATTTTTCTCTTTGTGGTCGCGTCTCTTCGATTTTTCTACTCTCTCCTCTCTTCATCTCTACACCACCGTACTTGTTATTCAGTGCTCAACCCCTCCGTCCCCACCGTCCACATCCCCCATCAGCCTATCTTATCATGTGTCTGTCGTCTTGGCTATCCCTTCGTCTTCGCTCTTGCTGCATATCACGCTTCTCTCTCTTGTCTATCTCGTCGCTCTTGGCCCTCTCGTCTGCACAATTAGTAGTACAATCTGTTCTTCCCTCTACTCTCTCTATATCTCTCTATCAATATTTCAGTGCTATTTGCTTCGATTTGCTTTGATCCCCGACCTTCGCATTCTCATTGCTATGTCGCATATGAGCATGGACAACGGACGCTCAACTCGACTTTTCACGTTCGTTTCAGCCCCTCTCAGCCTTTTCCACTCTATTTCCCCCCCTTGTTTCGTTGACCGCGGCGGTGCATGCCTGTCCACGGGGCAGGTATGCGTTTCTAGATTAATATTTAAAAACATCTGCATAATTTATCTCCCTGTCCTTCCTCCCCATCATCACCTATGCTTAATGTTGTTTCGTTCTGGTCATTATCCCTTGAGCTACAAGTACTTGCTCTTCACACGTGTCCTCTTCCCTCTTTTACGTCTCGAACCATTTGAATCGTAATGCATCGCTATGGTATATTTCAGAATTGTCAGTCGTCCAATTGCATGCTGGTCAGTGCTTGGGTTCAAGTCCATCCAGTTTGATGTTTCCTGTGAATGGATAAAATAAAAAAATCATCAATCTCTGGTAGTTTACCGGATTAGTACACGCGCCTGTCACGCGCGAGAGCAGGGTTCGACTCCCAGCGAGGGAGTGTGTGGATAAGGATAACTTTTTGCACACATCTGGGTCACCAGTCAAGTCTTTGTTATCCGTCGACAGTCAGTTCGCGTGTGTTATGGTATGGTATTGCTATATTGTACGGGAAAAAAGAACGACCATATAATCGAAAGTTCTTTGGTAACATTGATATCCACATTTTTTGACGTTTACGATAAAAGCACGGAAAATTGTCTTGACTATCACTCCCCCTCCATTGCCTGCGGACTCGCCTTCTCCTCAGTATCCACACCATTGTCCTTTATCTTCTTCCTTACAATCTTTACACCCTTCAATCCAGTACCTGCTGCCTTTTTCGCACCGCCCCGAGGAGGCCCTGCAGCCAGCGGAACATCACCAATAGGAGGAGATGGATGTCGTGGTCGGTCGGCGGTGTGTGCATGGTTGGGAAGCCGAAGGGGGGATGATGACGGGCGTAAGGAGGCTGATTTGGGTAATGGTGCGAACGATGACGACGACGAGGGCCGGGGAAGCGGTGCTTGAGAGGGGCGGGTTAGCTGGGATTGGTGCGGGAGGGGCTTGGGTGGGAGAGACGGATGGTGTTGCGTCAAGATAGAATCCTGCTGTTCGAGCTGGCGAAGTTTAGCCTCCATGAGCGCGATTTTGTCTCGGGTTCTGTCGTGGAGATATTTTTGGCGCTGTGTTGGGATGTTGGGATAGAAGGATACGCACCCTTCTCGCCCGCTCACGCTTTTAAGAAGACTGAGTGCGGTCGGTCTTCCGGCCTCGTTGACGTTGCGCCTGTAGCCAAAAGTTGAGGACGAACCGACCTGGTCGAGCGGCGCTTGGTTCGCATATGTCACGACAAGCCTACGTCCACGGAGCAACTTGTTGTGCACGGCGACGAGGGCCTTGTCTGCATCCTGCATGACATACCCAGTCAGCAAGCTACGGTCACGATGGTTCACAAAGCGTTCAGTCTGCCGTCATGCTTGCCCCCAGGTCTTTGAGACGTGCAATCGGAAAGCCAGGGGGTTGTGCGGTTGGTCATGATGGTTCGTATACAGAAGAAGACCCGGGGTGAGCATGGGCTGAAACTGGGCTGGAGAATGGAAAGACGACTCACGGCTGAATCTGCGTATTCGATGAAGGCGTAACCGCGAGGCTTGCCCTTGAGCGGTCCGCTCTTGTGGAATAGATAGTCCAGGTTGGAAAGTTTGCCAAATTTCGAGAAGATTTGGATCAAGGCGTGTCTATGGGGATGAGATTGCGCCTTTTACCACATGATACATGAATGACATACTCATCAACTGTGGGATGTAGGTTGCCGACATAGAGCCTGTCTTTGAGAATCTGTCGAGTACGGATGCTCGACGATGAAGATGAAGAGCTTGAGGGCTCAACGGGGAGAGACGGATATGTGAGATGGGTAGAAGTAGTCTCATCTATGAGTTCACGGTCAAGCGGTTGAGACATTTTTTGGAGAAAGTTCAAGAGGCAGTTATGTGGTGGATCAAAATTGTGCGAACAATGGGTGACGGGGTCAGCGGACAGCAGACAGCAGCAGACTCGGTGGTTCTCAAAGTGAAGGCAAGTACTTACTGCTGACATCAGCGGGTAACTTTTGACTCATCTTATCTTATCTTGTATGCCTTCCCCGCTCATATCGCCTTATCGTTGCAAGATCGCCGCGGCAGAGTACAAGGACCTTTTCATAACCTCTAAATTACAGGCTGTCTCTCTTCCCGCTTAAAATTCGTTCTCAGCATGTCTGCCTCAAAAATCCCGGACCGTTCAATTCGGATTTGCGCAGACCGCGGCGGCACTTTCTGCGATGTGCATGCATCATATCCGGATCCTGAAAACCCCAAGGAGCGAAAAGAGCTTGTGGTTAAGCTTCGTGAGTTTTTTCATCGCAAAGTATCATGTTCTCAAAGTCATCAGTATCACACCAGTCTCGCAGGATCCCGGGAACTACAAGGATGCGCCCACTGAAGGTATCCGACGAATCCTCGAACATGTCACGGGCGACAAGATTCCCAGAGGTGTAACCTTGGACACTTCGAAGATTGGTGCGTCTTTTAATTCTCCAAACTCTCCTTCTTGACCGATGGCCTGGCAGATTACATTCGTCTGTCCACCACCGTGGCCACCAACGCTCTCCTTGAGCGGAAAGGAGAGAAGCATGCCCTTCTCATCACGAAGGGCTTCAAGGATCTTCTGTTAATCGGCAACCAATCGCGTCCAAAAATCTTCGACCTCAACATCCGACGCCCGCCGCCTCTTTATTCGACCGTCGTTGAAGTCGACGAGCGCGTCACACTGGTAGGATACACAAGCGACCCCCAATCGGAGGAAAACAAAGTACTCTTTGACGCGGACGGTAAGTTGAAGAGGGGATACCGAGGAAAGGGATGGGACGGTGAAGGAGACGCAGAAGGACCAGGCGAAGTCGTGCGGGGGATATCAGGCGAGGCTGTTCGTATACTCAAGAAGCTTGGTGTGTATCCGTCTGCCGTACTATTGAACCATATTCTTATTGTCAGAACAGACGATTCTGTCGTGAGAGGAGACCTCCAGAAGCTCTACGACTATGGCTACCGCTCACTTGCGGTCATACTCGCGCACTCGTACACGTACCCGACGCATGAGCTCCTCCTTGGCAAGCTTGCCACCGACGTCGGCTTTACACAGATCTCTCTCTCCTCACAGCTCCTCCCCATGATCAAAATGGTTCCGCGTGGGGTCTCGTCGACAGCCGACGCGTACCTTACGCCCATCCTGCGCGCATACCTCGACGGTTTCTTCAAGGGCTTTGACGAGAAGCTGCGGGACGGCAGCCTGCGGAGCCCGAGAGTTGAGTTTATGGGCAGCGATGGTGGTCTGGTCGATACGGCCAGATTCTCGGGACTGAAGAGTATATTAAGCGGGCCTGCTGGCGGCGTTGTTGGGTATGCGCTGACCAGCTGGGACGAGAATGTCAAGACTCCTATCATTGGGTACGTTCTACTTATTTTTTCCACTTCTCTTTCGTGAGAAGACATGCGCATGTGTTTATGTGGTGGCAGACTTGATGTCGGGGGAACGTCGACGGACGTGTCGAGGTTCGATGGACGCTATGAAGTCGTGTATGAAACAACTACGGCCGGTGTAACGATTCAGTCCCCGCAGCTCGATATCAACACCGTCGCCGCGGGCGGCGGGTCGCGTCTTTTCTTCCGCAGTGGGCTGTTCATGGCTGGCCCTGAGAGCGCAGCGGCTGAGCCTGGACCAGCGTGCTACCGGTGAGTGCAACGCGAATTCAAAATGCACAGGATAGTGAGTGATATCTATAATATAGGAAGGGCGGGCCGTTGGCCGTGACGGACGCGAACCTCATACTGGGAAGACTCATTCCGGACTATTTCCCGAAGATCTTCGGTAAGTCAGAAAAGGAGCCATTAGATGTGGAGGCATCGCGAGTTGCCTTTGAGGATATCGCGAAAGAAATCAATAAGGATTTGGGGAAGGAGAGGGCGTTGGGCATGGATGAGATTGTCTACGGGTGCGCTCACGTCGATATCTGTGATTGTTTCAGCCAAATTTATCCATCATTTATGCAGTTTCATCAAGGTTGCAAATGAGACCATGGCTCGCCCTATCCGCGCACTCACAGAAGCAAGAGGATACGCTATGTCCAAGCACATGTGAGCATCTTAGGCTTATGCCTTTCTTTTGCCTCGCTTGACATTTCATGTAGATTGGCTAGTTTCGGTGGTGCTGGTGGGCAACATGCCTGCGAGATCGCACAACTTTTGGGAATCAAGACTATCTTAATCCACCACTATAGTTCTATCCTCTCAGCCTATGGGCTGGCCCTTGCCGACCGGTACGTTTTTCTTTTAAGGTAGCTTTAGTCAGTCTCACTGGCATGATATTTGCAGTGCATATGAGCTACAGGAACCATCATCTACTTTTTACACACCCACCAACGCCCCTCATCTCATTTCACGTCTCGACGCGCTCACAGAATCTGTCCGTACCGAGTTAATGAAGCAGGGCTTCGAGCCGGAGCGCATCAAGATAGAAAGGATGCTCAACATGCGGTTCGACGGCACGGACACTGCATTGATGGTGCTCCCCGAGGCGAGCCACGGCGAAGCGGGCGAGGGCCGTGCAGAGAATTTCGAGGCGGCGTTCAAGCGGGTGTACAAGAATGAGTTTGGGTTTTTGTTGGATTCGAANAACGTAGTTGTGGACGACATCAAAGTGCGCGGCACCGGAAAGACGTTCGACACGCTTGGCCCATCGGTGTTTGAGGAGCTCAAGACGCTCAAGACGAGCGTGGTCGACAGGGCCCGCGCGTCGTCGACGTATTCGACGTATTTCGATAAAGTGGGTAGGGTGCAGGATACGCCTGTCTATGAGCTGCCAAGGTTGGAGGTCGGAGATGTGGTGTACGGTCCCGCGATGATCATTGATGATACGCAGACAATCGTGGTCATCCCTGGCGCGAGGGTTGTAGTTGCGAAGAAGCATTTAGTGGTCACTCTAGGAGGGGAGAAGTCTTAATAACAAGCACGATATTTTCTGTACCGGTGTAGAAGTATAAATTGGATCATGTAGGATTAGTTTGAAGTGAACTTAAAGTCTAGATATATTCTTGTATATCTGGCTCAGGCTTTTGGATGCGACGCATTCAAGTTGTGTGAGGCCTATCACCCGTTCTAGCATGCACCTTCTCGAGCCCGCTAGGAGGGAACAAACGATGATATGATTGATAAATTTCGGGATAAATCTGTGAGATTTATAAGCTTGAATATATTATAAGGAGGAACTTCAAGCTCCAAGCTCCAAGTGGGACAAATACTCTTAGTCGAGAGCTGTCGGAAGTGTGCCATCGTAGTCTCGGCAATTGCCGTATTTGTAGCGTACTTGTCTCAATTCCGAGTCTCCGACTTGACGGCTCTCCTCTTTCTTCTGGATTCGATTGCAACTTATCGTTCTCTATCTTCTGTAGCAAGTACGTTCCCCTATCGTCAAGCTTTGTTTCTGTAATACCTAGTCAATGGTCATGGTGAGCTCGCGCATATACTCTGCTTGCATACGGGTTTCGCTATACTAACTCCCATTGAAGCCTGTCTGCACCGATTGCGGTGGGACGGTCATAGAATACGATGCCGCCGCGGGCAACGGCTTCTGTGTGTCGTGCGGAACTGTAATTGAGGAGAATACCATTGTCAATGAGGTTACGTTTGGGGAGACTTCGACGGGCGCCGCGATGGTGCAGGGCGCATATGTCGGTCAAGGTGCAAGTGAGTGCCTTCTGTTTCGCACGAATATGCGTCGAATGTGAGGGGACTCATTGTATTACTAGCACGTGCTAGGATTGGAGGACCATTTGGAAATAGGGGAAACACTGAATCAAGAGAGCAAACGATTGAGAATGGTACGTCTCTAGTTACATCTAAGGGCATTCATTCGACATTCTGTGCAGCGAATCGCAAAATATTGAGCATCGCTTCCGTACTCCGTCTTTCCGAAGCCGTGGCTACCGCGGCAAAACGATATTATACCCTTGCCGTTGAACACAAGTTCACGAAAGGACGTAGGAGCCTGAACGTCGTCGCCGTATGCCTCTACGTCTCCTGTCGAAAGCAGGAGACGCGCAAATACATGCTTATAGACTTTTCTGACCTACTTCAGGTAAGCATCTCCGATTTGGAAACCTCAGGTTTTGGTATCGGTATCAAATGCGTTTGCAGGTCAATGTCTTTGAGCTCGGGCACACCTACCTGCAATTCGTACAGACGCTCGAGCTACGCATTCCCCTCGTTGACCCATCGCACTACATATCACGGTTCGCGGCACTGCTCGAGTTTGGCGACGAAACGCACAAAGTCGCGACCGACGCCGTGCGCCTCGTCCAGCGCTTCGATCGAGACTGGATGACGAAGGGTAGGCGGCCCGCCGGGATATGCGGCGCGGCCCTTTTTCTGGCGGCGCGGATGAACAATTTCCGTCGCTCAGTGGAAGAGATTGTCCAGGTAGTCAAGATCGCGGATACAACGCTGAAGAAGCGGCTGGAGGAGTTCAAGAGGACTCCGAGTGGCGCGTTGACGTTGACAGATTTTAGGACGGTGTGGTTGGAAGAAGAGATGGATCCTCCCGCCTTTTTGAAAGGCAAGGATGACGAGGATGAGGATGAAACAGAGATGATCGAGGCGGAGAATGCGGGCAAGAAAAAGAAGAAAAAGAAGGGAGATAAGGGGCGAAAGAGGAAAAGGGGTGTGGACGAGGAGGGTGAGGAGGTTGAAGGAAGTGGAGAGAATGTGGAGAACAACTCTGTCGCGAGTCTGTCGGAGGCGCAACGAAGGGTAGTGGATCCTGCATTATTGGACACAGGTATTCTCGCTGGCACACTATCTCAAATGTCTCAACCTCAGCCGCTTTTCTACCCCGACCCAATGGAGGAACCCACGTTAGTGAGCGACCATTCAAACATTGACCCTGCGCTCCTAGGACCGGACACATCGCCCATCTTTGCATCTCAGCCCATTCCCTCATCATCATCGACCCTCATTAATGACCAAACTCAAACACCCGTCGAAGGCGCGCTTGACAAGGACGCTGATATACCACTGACCTTGGACATCTCGCCGGTGGAGGAGACGGTGAACGAAGTCCTTGCAGACGAGGTGTCGACGTTTCTGCGTAATGAACAAGGCTCAATGTTGAGTACGGCATTGGAAGAGGCGGCCGAGCGACGGCAGGCGCAGTTTTCACTTGTAGATGAGCTCTTGGGTTTGGACGAAGAGGAGCTGGACGCTTTCCTCTTGAGCGAGGAGGAAGTCAGGATCAAGGAAAGAGTGTGGGTCGAGATGAACAAGGAATATCTGGAGGCTATCGCGTGTAAGTGCTTCCCAGCTTATGCCCACCCATTTATGCTGACATTTTCCGATGTCGATCAGTAAAGGGCGAGCAGCGCGAGACGGGTGCATCAGCAACTAAGAGCAGGAAGGTAGATATATTCTTCTCTTCGAGTATAGTCTAACGGTCTCACTGTTCTTATCCTAGCGTCGGAAAACGAGCACGAAGCCGCGTGACGCGTCGACACCGCACGGAAACACAGCGGCGGAATCTGTAAGGAGTCTGCTGAAGAAGAGCGCGAAGTACAGTAAACGAATCAATTACAATGCGTTGAAGGATCTTTTCGACGGGGATGACAAGGACGATGACCATCAGTTGTACACCATGGAGGATGATAAGGAGGAGGACGGGGTGGTGGTGGAAGAGGCTGGTGGCGGCGCTGTTGGTAGGAAGGAAGAGTTTGGAGGTGACGAGGATGCGGAGGGTGAAGAAGAGGGCAGTGAGAAAGGAGATGAGTACGGGTGGGAGGACGCATATGAGCAAGAAATCTAAAGGCTTGGCTTGAATTTGGATGAAGCTCTACTATCGGGATTGTTGAACATGCGGACATTTTGAGGTGGGAAAAGCATAACATGATTTTCGCAGTTGCTCACAAGAAAAACGACTCCCTGGCGGGGAGTCGAACCCCGCTCTCGCGCGTGACAGGCGCGTGTACTAATCCGATATACTACCAAGGAATTGAATTTGAATAAAAGCTTATAATATTTACTGGAGATTCAAATCTACGTCATAATATGGCATGAGATATATATTCGCCTCGAGTTCTGCGCCTGTTATTCTAGCGGAGACCAAGCTGAGACTCCTCTGTCACCAGTCTGATTTTTTTTTTGCTCCGTCGATAAATGCAACAATGCTGCAACGTCTCCCTCCTGAACTTATTTTTGAAACACTTGCATATCTTCCCCTGCCGGCGATTATCTCTCTCTGTCTGGTTTCGCGACAATGGAGTGAACTGATCGAGACCAATGAGACCATGATCTATCGTAATACTGCTTTCCTGCACAGATTCATCTCATCCTCGAACTGCCCCCTGCTGGAGGCCGTCAATGGGCTTCATGGAACTTTATGGAAAGGCGTCGATAGTTGGAAAGATTTTTGTGAGTTTTTCATCAATATCCCCTTTGGTCATGAGCAGATGACATGGGTTCCGGAGGAATCCCATTTGCATTCGTTGATCTTCGATGGATGATATATCTCATGATTCTTTGGTCAGGTACGCGAAACTACCAACTGCAGAAAAACTGGATGGGACAGGGAAACTGTGCTGTCAGACTTCTCTCATCCGCGGGGAAGGATATTCACCGTATCAAGGTTGACGAGAAGGAGCAGATATGTATCACGACACACCATCGAGGCGGCATCACGGTCATGCATCTCTTCCCCGATGTGGTCCTGTGGAGTCTACCACCAGTATGCCGATGATCAGTATCCTTAGCCCCTTATTCTCATAGAAATCATACAGTTCTACGCGCGGCCCAATGCTCACTGCGAGTACGACAACGGGTTCCTCGTGTTTGATCGTCCTTGGCAGTCGAAAGAAATCTGGCGACTCGTGGGTGATTCTGACGAAACTGAGGTCGCTGCCGCTGCACCACCGGACGATTGGCAGAAGCGAATCTACGCCTATTCCAAGACTCAACACCGGCAGTATCACAGTCGAGGCCACTTCCGTCCTTGGGGGCTCATCACCTATCATGAGCCTACTTTGGCGTACCGATTCGTTTATCCAATCTTACTGTCTGCCGGTCGGCTGCATGCGTATCTGTACGATGTGCGCTCAGGGGAGCTGGCGCAGACCATCGACGAAGTTATAACGACAGATATGCAGATAGAGTATGTGGACTTGAGTGAGCGGCATGTGTTTGTCTGCCATCGGAAGGGAGTGCGCGTATTCTCGAGAGAGGACGGCACGCTGGTCATGGAGTTGTCTGAGAATGATAGAGAGCAGTGCATGCACATGACCATCGAGGATCCTCCGCCGAGTGCCAGAGGACCTGTCACCATGTTACCAGTCGTCCTTCGTGAGAACAGTGCTTCAACCTTCCCCGTTGAACCTTTTGAGGGTTTCGTCGCAGGTGCGCACTTACACGCGTTTGTTCCAGATTCGAGAGGGACATCATACTCACGAGGTGGGGTGTAGTGCACGTATCAGCCGATGGGCGTGACCTTGCTGTGTTGTGTCGGACTTACGTGATGCTCATCAAGGATTTTGAGCGCATCATCCGGGGTGTGGCCTCCCTTGCGGATGCTGCCGTCGACGTAAAATTCGGTCAAGGCCTTGGCTTGTATCACGCATTCGAGCATGGAAGAGTGGGGATTGCCACGGTAGACATTCGCCTCTTTCCATTACGATATCTAAGCTCAAGGCTGACCGCGATCAATTTTATGCAGACTGAAGGATTTTATGTGTTCATTCTCGACGGCTCATATTACGGCCTGTGTCCTGCGCGTACTTCTACCATTTCACCCTTCCCCGATCTATACGTCTTCAGCGTTCCCCCCGCTCGAACAAGATGGATTTGATGACGATTTCAGTTGCCTGCAGATGACGGACCGACGCATCTTTTGCACATGGAACAGTTCCTTGGCGCCCCCGGGATTGGCATTGTACGAAGGCTCGGAGGATATCCGTCCGAAGCGAGACGAAGATGCAGAGCCTCCGCTCGAGATGGAGATACCTGGGGACTGTGCGTCTGTTCGTTCACTTTCTAAATTGATGGCAAATGACTAATAGATAATTTTTGATGTGGTTAGTGAACTCCGATTTTCAGAAAAACAGCGTTGGTTGTATCGATTTTAGCCTCGTGCATGATGTTTGAAGAGGTTGAGTATGAATCCTTTCTTGGCATCGGAGAGTTTGACTTCCCGAAAGGCAATCAGACCTGACTAAGTACGGAGATATATTGCGGCATTCGTGCATTGTTTGTGTTCTTTCTCTAACCGAAAATCGGCTACATTTTTACCACTCGTAGAACCTGCCTCAATTTCAGTCCAGCTTGCATTGAAGATGCAAAAGGTTGTTGACGTGTGTTATGATTCAAAGCTGTAGCATAATAAGGGTAAATAACGGTTGGTGCCGGTGAACTCCAAGTGAACTCCGGGTCATACCTGATGTCATACTTCGATGACGAGCTCGGGGGGTTCAGCAAGTGTCAGCATCCCTCGGCAATTTGATAGGCCGATATGATTGAAAATTCTGGATTTCTTCCATGGTCGGATTCGACTCTTCGAGCAGAACGAAGATGACAACGCCATTCGTGACTTGCTTTATAAGACCCTCGCGAGCCTTGTCGGGCTAAACCCATCCTTTCTTCCCTATCAGTATGGCCCCAGTTACAGTTGGACGGACGATCTACAAAGAACTTCCACTTGGTGCGTCTGCTTCCGCTCAAAGTACGTACAATTAGTGTGAAGTGATTGCTTTGACAAGGCTACCCCGAGCCGGGAAAGACGACTGTGCACGATGTGTCCAAGACGATTGACCTCGAGAATCAACCTTTGAATGGAGGTTTCCTCGTCAAGACGCTCGTGCTCTCCATTGACCCTTATCTGAGAGGCAAGATGAGAGATCCGAAGATACCTGGCTATGTGGTAATGTCTTTTCCATCTTATTCTTGGTTCATCCTCCTCATAGATGGACGCTTAAGCCTGCGTTTATCATTGGTGAACCGTGAGCGCCGTCCATTTGCCACTTGTTTTCCCTTTGCTAATCAACCATGTACGTTCAGTCTCTATAATTTTGGCGTGGGCGTCGTTCTTCGCTCAGAGCATGCCGGCTTGAGGAAGGGCGATCATGTCTACGGAATCCTGCGTAAGTTATCTCGTCCTGCATCGTGCTGGGACATCGTTTTAATTTCTCCGAATACAGCATTCGAAGAATACTTCATCCGGGATGATCCCTCGCAGTTGCAAGTGATTGCGAACAAAGAGGGTCTGCCCTGGTCTGTCTATATAGGTACCCTCGGCATGCCAGGTACGTGAACCGTTCTCGCAAATCCAAAAATCACCCATTGCTGAATTCACGGTGCGCCCCGACAGGTCAGACTGCCTACATGGGCTGGAACGAGTTCGCGAAGGCCAAGAAGGTAAACCAATGGCTGTGACGACATCTTTCGCGAAGCATTTTTGGTCTCATGTTTATCGTCTCAACATAGGGCGAGACGGTATTCGTCACCGCCGCTTCTGGCCCTGTTGGGAGCTTCGTCGTACAGATTGCGAAGCTCGGCGGGCTTAAGGTGATCGCGAGCGCCGGGTCGGACGAGAAGGTCGCCTTTGTGCGCTCGATCGGCGCGGACGTTGTGTTCAATTACAAAACGGAGAGCACGGAAAACGTACTCCGCCGTGAAGGTGGGATCGACATGTGCGTGCCCCCCCCCTCCCCCGCGTTTCTTCCTGTTTTAGTACCTGACATATGGTGGATGGCGTCCTGTACTGTAGTTATTGGGACAACGTCGGCGGAGAGACGCTTGACCTGGCATTCGCATACGCACACGTACATGCGCGATTCATCGTGAGGCGTCTCCCTGCATACCCATCGTCTCACCCTTTCTCATTATTTTATTTTTCTATCTAGGAATGTGGCATGATAAGTGGCTACAACGACCGTCAAGGCTATACCTTCAAAGTGCGTCCTCCGTCCCATTTCTTTGACCATCCACTCTCCTTTTTATTATTATTCCTTTCTCCATTTGCTTCGTTGACCGTCTCCATTTGCAGAACATCTCGCAAATCTTCGCCAAAGAACTCTCTCTGAACGGCTTCCTGTATATGACATACGCCGCGAAATATAAGACACAGTTCTTCGTAGAGGCGCCGCGCTGGGTGCGAGAGGGCAAGGTCAAGATTTTGGAGGACGTCGTGCGCGGGCTCGAGCAGGCAGGGCAGGCGGTGTTGGATGTCCAGAAGGGGCGGAACAAGGGTAAGAAAGTCGTGCTTGTTGCCGAGGAGTGAGGGGGCTGAGGAGTTGCGGGACAGTTAAGGAAGACATGAAAAGGTCGGATATTTATGAAGCGGTTAAAAGGGAGTTGTGTATGTTTATCTCGAAGTGCTATATGTATGCGATTTTTATTAAAAATTCCCTGCGCTCGAGTCAATTACTGTCTTCGGAACAGCGGTCCGATTACAGAAAATTTATTAGCTTATATAATTTAAATAGATAAATTGTCTTCAGCAGCATGGCGCAGCTGGTATAGCGCGCAGGGCCCATATTAATTGGTCACCCTGAGGTCCCTCGATCGAAACGAGGTGCTGCTATCGCAATCTGGAGCAGAGATAAAATTTTCTACTGACGTATGTTTTTCTTTATGTGTGCACGCCCACACATTTTTCTTGATCATCGTGCAACATCCCATGTCATGGAGATTGTCATTGGTCTGCCATAGTATAGCACCCCTCAATAAAACACTGAAGAACACTATTTATGTATTTCAGTAGAAGTCCACAGACACATCCTCTAAGCTTCGGACGACTTTACTCGGGCCGAACGCAATGGGATCAACGAGCCGGTCCGTCCAACCTTTGCCTGTGCGGTCGACCCAGAGGGCGTTCATGCCGGCGACACGCGCGCCTGTGACATCAAAGGGGTTTCTAATAATAGATGGTCAGGGTAAATGGATCTCTCCGCTATGTGCGGTGAGTGGGTCAAATTGCGTACGCGCTGATGAGCCAGACAGTGTGTGGGACATGTCGGCGGTCGAGCGCGTCGAGGAGGGCGACGTAGAGTTCGCGGCTGGGTTTGTATTTTTTGGGTTCGGTTTGAAGCGAGGAGGAAAGAAAGTAGGGGAGGGAGGTGGTGTAGGGGGTTAGAGAGGCTTTTGAGAGGGCGGTGGTTATCATCTGCGCTTGGAGATTGGGAAGGAGTAAATAAATGTTAGGGAGGAGGAGGAGGAGGAGGAGGAGGAGGAGGAAAAGCGGACCTCATTAGTTCCTGAAGTAGATAGAGCGAAGGGGGTTGATTTCAAAGAGAGTATATGTATGGGAAGAGGGAAGGTATACCGTTGCTGAAAATCATGGTCTGCAGATTGGGCCGTTCCGAGAGTTTCTTCAAGGTTGGGAGGGCATCAGGGAAGCTGTTCGGTAGAGATGTCAGATTAAGTATGTGGTGACACGATAGGGTGAGTTGCGCTTTACGCGGAGAGCGAGGTGTACGCGTCGTAGAGAGACGCGGATTGGGCGGACGTGAGATCGATGCCATGGTCGAGCGTCGCGTTTCGCAGGCTTCTGCGTGTGATTTCATCGAAGGGCTCGTAGAGTTCTGATCATGAGTTGTATGGTGTTAGTCCGTTTAGAAGGCAGAAGGTAGGGCAAGAACATGCCCATGGAGTTCAATCGCCAAGTATATCTTTGTCACAAATCCGCACGGTCAGGCAGTGCGTAAGGGCAAGGGGACGAATGATTGAAGCACTCAACTGCAGCTGGTGCATGCGCCAGGATGTGGTGATCTGGTCCGCTTGGTCCGCAGATATACTGAGATGCTCTTGGAGCGCGGACGACATGCTACTGATATCGAGGAGAGTGCCATAGACGTCGAAAGCGAGAATAGGAGTCAGGGTGGTAACAGGAGGAGCGTTGGAAGTTTGCATAGCTGGTAGAGGGTGTGGGATAGGATGGAGTTGGGATGAAGTTTGAGGTAGCTAGAGGCCGGGGTAGCCAGCAAGGGAAACCTCGAGCGGCCTGAGCGTATGACGCTATAGACTTACAAAGGCTTTGCACACCAGCTGATAAATGCCAATCCGATTCCCATGCATGCCCGAACGATCAGAATTTCATGTCTCCAAGATTATCGGATGTGTACAACCGATCGATGTGGGAAATCGTTAAGGAATCAAGAAGAAGGATCCCGCAGTTTGCTTGATTGCGCGGTATGTATGTATCACTGAAAAAAAAATACAAAGAAATCGCTGTCATTTGGATAATTCATACCAGAAACTTGCTGCACGATTCCGAGTTAATCAGGTAAGGACCTGTAAGGACTCTCCGGTGACAGCAGGATCAAGATTTACTTAACGGATTCTGTTGGGATTTACTGGCCGCGAAGTGGGAGATCAAATGCGTCTCATCAATGTAACTTACGTCGTGGCTCCTCCGTTATGGGACAAACTATCTCTTAGCAAGACCCACAAACAATAGAAGGGTCCGTGAGATGATATGTGCGAAGATACATGCGTCCTCATGCGTCGTTTCACCTTAAAACGTGCGCTTCGTCGTCTATCTGCTCTGCGTATATCGTGTGCGTACGAATACGCACCATTTTATCACTTGTGCACCAGGTGGGCAGCACTTCTCAGCACTTTAAGAGTTGGTAGGTGACGATCAGGGGGCGCAGCGAGTCGAGCAGGCTCGTATATCGATGATACCTGCACCGGCGGGGAGGACTGTCATATATAGTACTCACAAGCTAAAATCTCCCTTCTCATCTACGTGAGGTATCGCGTGACGGAATTTAGACTGGACGTAGAGGTTGAAAGGGGCTGCAAGGTAGATGGGAAGCTGGAGAAAGTTTTGTTCTAAGTAGTAAGCAGGTCCATCAAAGTGGCAGCGCCCAAAGAATAGTAACACCACCACCTGCAGGGCTGCGTTTACAGGCTGGGATAAAACGAATCATTGAAATGCCCCAATTCATGTATTTATTAGGAGAGTTGACTGGCAAAAGTTCCCCAGGCATGATCAGTTTTTGAAAATCAAAGAGATGGTCACAAATCGAAACAAGTGGAAAGACGCCAGGGTGACAGAATATATAAAAACTGATAAGTGCTTAATACTTATCGCCACACGGTACACGTCGACGTCTGCTCTCCGCATTCGTCAGGAACTCCAAGCTTTTCCACAACCTCTCTTCGCCCCGAAGTAGGTTCGTTTCCCTCACATTTAAACCGAAGCTCACGAACTGTACGTGACTCATCTACAGCATTGACGAGACATTGCTCGTCCAACTTGGTGTCGCGCTAGGCCACCACCGCTCAGGCGGTTTACACTTCCGATATGTGAGTGCGTCACCTGTGTGGTTGGACTTGCCTGCTTTTTGATGGAAGAATGTTGGCGGGCGCATATCGAGAGTTTTGGGGCATGAGGGGGACTCTCGGCCAACAATCTACAGCATGCGTTTCGGAAGGGTCGTCGTCGAATGGACTCGTTAGCGCTGGAGGTACTTGAGGACGATGTCCGGACGCATGTATCGAACCCGTTTATCTTCTTGACCATGATGGATTTTCCTCTTCCACTCTCTGGGGTGAGATTTGTTGCGGGCTGTATGTTCGTGGCCTCATCCAGCGTTTTCATGATGACGCAGGCCAGAAAGTATGCAATGCGGTTGGCAGCACTGCCGAGTGCAATTTCATGAATAGAACTTGACCCTCTACCCGTCGACCTCATCACTATTGATCTGACTATTCTCATGCACTTCGTGATCATATCCGTCAACATGCTAAACCACCTTTTCTATGTTACAGGGCATCCGTTAACATAATCTCGTCCGAAATAGCGCGTGCCGAGCTCCGCGTCACCGTTCCGCGCTGGACGCACCTCTATGCCCTGCCCTCGCTCATACTTTACCCGCTGCTCGCATACACCTATTATGTCCGCTACGACGACTGGCTACAAAGCGAGGAATGGACATTTCTTGCATGCGTCCTTCTTGGAGCAGGTCATGCTCTTAGTTTCTTGGTCACGCGATGGAACGCGGGCGCGAAGGCATGGGTCACAACGCGCAAGGTGCGTGTCTACTTCTGATGCCTTTTTTACTTTCGCTGTTGCTTTCACTTGTCTCATGGAGCTATGCACACGAGTTTAGGCTCGCTCGCTTCAAGACGCAAACTGCATTCGTATCATTCCTGTCCCTCACCGGGGGGAAGGCGAAATCGTCCCGCTTGACAAGCCCGTCCCGTCCGACCCCTCGACATACACATTCACCTATCAACAGGACACATACTCCGTTCACCAAACATCTTCTGCTGAACCCGCCTTTGGTCGTCTGCCCTACCTGACATCCGGACGCCCGCCGCTTTCGACCTTCCGGGAACCAAAGGGTCTCGCCGCGCGTGATCTGCACGCGTTGGCTTCAATGTACGGCAAGAATGAGTTCAATATCCCAATTCCCTCATTTGGCACGCTGTTCGCCGAGTCTGCAACCGCACCATTCTTCGTGTTCCAGGTTTTCTGTGTTGCCCTTTGGTGTCTGGATGAATATTGGTATTATAGTCTGTTCACCTTATTCATGCTCGTCGTGTTTGAGTGTACGGTGGTTTGGCAGGTGCGTAGTTTTTTCAAGCCAAAGCGAATTTCTACGCGACTGGCTTTCTTCGGTCGGAGAATAATTCGAAAAATTGCGTTTCTTGTCACAGCGCTTGAGGACTTTAACAGAATTCAGGACGATGTCGGTTCAGCCGTTCCCCATCCTGGTTCTACGCGACTCAAAGTGGTCTGCCCTTCAGTCTGATGAGCTATTGCCCGGTGATGTGGTCTCTGTCGGTGAGTGCCGTCGCGTATTTCTTCTCTCGCATCTCTCATCTAATCGATGTACATACTAGCGCGTGCGCATCAATCAGAAACGAACATTCCTGCCGATATCCTGCTCGTGCACGGCAGCTGTATCGTAAACGAAGCGATGCTCTCTGGTGAGTCGACGCCACTACTCAAAGAGTCGATCCAGCTCCTTGAGGGCAACGAGTGCCTCGACGCGGACGGGCAGCACAAGAATGAGGTGCTATTCAGCGGAACCAAACTTTTACAGGCTAGCGATGGTGGTGAGTCAAAATTTTCTCTCCTTGTATCGGATCTGGCGTTGAACTGAGATGGTTTACCATGGTATAGGAAGTACGCCTGATGGAGGATGCCTCGGCATCGTTTTGCGCACTGGGTTCGGGACGGCGCAGGGTCAGCTGGTGCGCACAATGGTGTTCTCAACGGAGCGCGTGAGCGCGAACAACATGGAGTCGTTCCTCTTTATCGGCTTTTTGCTCATCTTTGCTATCGCTGCGAGTTGGTACGTATGGGTGAAAGGTGCGTTCTCCGGATTCTCCGCAGCAGTTTAAGTCTGATGCCATTTGCCATGGTAGGGATTGAGAGGGACCTCAAAAAGTCGAAGTTGCTACTTGATTGCGTACTCATCGTCACCAGTGTTGTTCCACCTGAACTTCCGATGGAGCTGTCGCTTTCAGTAAACGCCTCGCTCGTCGCCTTGTCCAAGTTTGGTGAGTTCAGGTCGCGTATTTTTCCCCGCTTGCGTTGACTTATCATCGCCATTGCAGCCATCTTTTGCACCGAACCGTTCCGGATCCCATTTGCGGGTCGCGTAGACGTATGCTGCTTCGACAAGACGGGAACTATCACTGCGGAGGATTTGGTTCTTGAGGGTATTGCTGGCGTTCAGTATGTCGTCAATCAAGTCTCGCATTCTTCTTTTTCTCTTTATGAACTCATTTTCGTTCCCAGTCCTACCGACAGCCTGAAACTGGTCAATGTCAAAGAAACTAGCCGACAAACTACGCTTTGCCTGGCTGGTGCTCATGCCCTCGTTCGTCTGGACGATGGCACTGTTGTGGGAGACCCAATGGAGAAGACAACGCTTGAGGCGTTGGACTGGCGGCTTTCGAAGGGTGACGCCATCACGCCCGCTTCACCTACTGCGCCACATCGCACTTCGCTCCACGTCCGCCGCCGGTTCCAATTCTCGTCAGCACTTAAGCGCATGTCGACGGTGTCGTTGCTGCCTGGGGGTCGCGGGTTAATTTCAGTCAAGGGTGCCCCGGAGACGATCAAGGGCATGTTAGCGAGTGTGCCCGAGGGGTATGATGAGACGTATAAGTGGTTCACGCGGAGGGGCAGTCGGGTGTTGGCTCTAGGAATGAAGGAGATCGAGTCGATCACAAACGACAAGGTGAGTCCCTGGTGAGTGAGGCTTGTACAACAACTTACCTCGGATCGTGCATGGGTAGATCAACAGGTTGAGCCGTGGCGAGGTCGAAGTCATTTGGTCTTTGCCGGGTTCTTGGTATTCCACTGCCCGCTGAAGCCTGATGCCGTTGAGGCGCTCAAGATGCTTGCGGATTCATCGCATCGCGTGAGTTTCCCCTGTTTTCTTTATGACCTCTTCGGTTTTCACGAATCCTACTGTAGTGTGTCATGATCACGGGTGATAACCCGCTGACAGCAGTCCATGTTGCCCGTGATGTCGAAATTGTTGATAGGGAAACCCTCATTTTGGACCTGAGGGAGAATCCCGCTCACGAAGCAGGTGCGTCTACCTGCAAGTCGCCTTAAATTGGGACAACGTCTGACTCGATTTTGTCACACCTCAAAAGATTTGACTTGGCGCAACGTGGACGAGACCAAGATCATCCCTGCGAACCCTGCCGAACCTCTGGATCAAGAGCTCCTCGACAACTATGACATTTGCATCACCGGTGCTGCGCTGAAGCAATTCGAGTCCCGTCCGAGCTGGCTCACGCTCGTCCAGCATACTTGGGTCTATGCACGCGTCTCTCCGGCTCAGAAGGAGTTTATCCTCACATCGCTTCGTGGATTGGGCTACACAACGCTCATGGCGGGTGATGGCACGAACGACGTTGGCGCACTCAAGCAGGCGCACGTGGGTGTCGCATTGTTGGACGGGACATCTGAGGACTTGCAAAAGATCGCGGAGCGTGAACGGCTGGAGCGCGTGAAAAAAAGTGTATGAAAGTCAGCTAAAGATCTCGGCCCGATTCAACCAGCCCCCGCCGCCTGTCCCTCCGGCTATTGCCCACATGTACCCTGACGTCGTCGAGGCGCAGAAGAAAGCAGCATCAGAGCAAGCGGATGCACGCAAGAAAAATCCGATGGAGAAGGTATGTTTGTGGGATTACCCTGGGCGGTAGATATTTCCTGATGATTTTTTTGTCGGTGTTTAGTTCAATTTGGCTGCGATTACGGATAAGATGGCTGAGATGGAGGGAGAGGACGATGTGCCGAAGATTAAACTGGGAGATGCCTCGTGTGCGGCGCCCTTCACTTCTAAGTTGTCCAATGTGTCTGCAAGTACGTCGCACCTTTCCTTGTCTCATTTGTCCGTCGGAAATAACCGTGCTGTATTCGCACTTATGTAATATAGTTACCCATATCATTCGACAGGGGCGCTGCACACTAGTAGCGACGATCCAGATGTACAAGATTCTCGCGCTCAATTGCCTCATCACAGCCTACAGTCTGAGCGTGCAGTATCTCGATGGCATCAAGTTCGGCGATTACCAGGTCACGATCACGGGTATGCTCATGTCCGTCTGCTTCCTGTGCATATCGCGGGCGAAGGTGAGTGTACAATGGCCTCGTGGGCCTATCGCTGAATTGATGACTCTTTCTCTGCCGTAGCCGGTGGAAAAACTCTCACGAGAAAGGCCCCTGAGCAACATCTTCAACTTTTACGTGTTGTTGTCTGTCCTTATCCAGTTTGCACTTCATATCGGATCAATGGTGTACATCACAGAGTTGGCTCATGTTTTAGAAGAGTACGCTCGCCATCACTTCCCCCCCGCACTGCAACGTACACTGATCTGTGCACATTCCGCAGGCGCGGGCCTATCGATCTGGAAGCGAAATTCGAGGCCAATTTGCTGAATACGGCTGTCTTCTTGTTGGGCCTTTCTCAGCAAGTTTCCACATTCACGATCAACTATCAGGTACATCCTCATTCTTGAACTTATAAAATTCGGCAATTGAGGCCCATTGGTTATTTCTCACGTATAGGGGCGTCCATTCCGTGAAGGCATCAGAGAGAATCCAGCTCTGTATTGGGGTCTCGTCGGTGCCAGTGCCGTCGCCTTCTCGGGTTCCACGGATTTCCTGCCCGAGGTCAATCGTTGGCTCCAGATCGTGGAAATGAGCACCTCAGTAAGTCATGATCTTCACATTGAAAATGGATGACCATCGTTGAAACTGGACTAATTATTCCGTCAACTTTTCGCAAAACCATAGTTCAAGTTCAAGCTGACGATTACGATGATCGTTGATTTTGTTGGTTGCTGGGTCATTGAGAAATTGTGCAAGTATCTATTCGCAGATTTGGAGCCGAAGGCGTTGATCACGCGCGGAAGGGAGCGCAGGGAGAAGCGTCGAACGGAAGAAGCTCAGCGGGCCGAGGGGGAGGCCGCTGGCGTGTCCGCGGAGAAGAAGGCGCAATAGGCGTCAAGCCTACTTGCTTGATAAACTTACGTTACGCTATCTGTACGGACCACTTTCCAGCATAGATTAAGTCTCTCGCTTTGAGTAAGTATGATCCACTTCCATTGGGGACATGTCCAGCAATTGTGAGATCCTTTAATGCGTGGTAAGTCGGTCATTAAGTGTGATTCCCAATCCGAGCACAATACATCCATCAACCAGTCCCAGCCGGGATAGCCTGTAGTAGTACAACACATCTAAAGTAGAATACAAATAGTCCGTTGGCCACTACCACGTCTTTGGCCTGAGAGGACGCTTACTGTTAGAAGGCTTCTCGAAAAGACCGACGAAGGGCCTATGGGACGTACCCAAAAGTAAAACCATCGTTGACAGTCTTCAAAGGCTGACTGTTCCAGTCCGCTGTGGCCATGAACACGCTATTTCCCCACCACGTTTGAATACTATTAAGACCGATGCCACCTTGAAGGGGGTATTGCAGACTGTAGTTGTGTCAGGGAAGAAATATATTACGAACGATGACGAAATGGGCACGCAAAACATACCAGAAATACACCAAAATGACGCCTATGGCCGTGCCCGTATCGAGGGCTGCAGATAAAACATCTACATTCGACCATTTGATTAGCTTGATGTACTGATCACAGCTCGCCGATCAACTCACAATTGTATTTTGCCCAGAAAGGGAAATGTCTCCGTCGGATGAGGTATTGAAAGATGAAACCTAAGATAGCCCAAGGGACAAAGTTGGACGCGTTCGCAGGTGGGATGGTACCCAGCCCTGACAGCATGAGACTAACGGTCGCATTAGCATCGGGGTCTGCCATACTATCTGAGATGGATGTCCAACTCACGGGAAACTGGAAACCAGAGATGGATTAGAATATGGGATTTTTGAGGCAACGCAAACACCTACTTTACATAGTTCAACCAAGTATTAGGGTATCTGTGCGTCAGCCACCAAAGAATGACAGGCAGCAAGGCGCCAATGAGGAAGAAGAATGTAAGACCTGTAAAATTCAGTGAGCATCCGTGATTATGTGCGACTCTTTACAACGAACCGCTGCACAAAGGAAAAAAAAAAAAAAAATTCGTTAGCAAAGGAACGGGTTAAATGGTGAGAAAAAAAAAAATCCCTACTAGTACAACTGCCCTTTTGCGAATTGAAGATTGGGTCCGACGACGCCCCACTATGGAATCATTGATACAGGGGAAACTCTATCTTATCTCGGTAGTCACTTACCACGAGCGAGGCAGTACCAAAGACCTGGGTATTCGCACATACGAAGCTGCGGAGAAAGTGTCAAAAGCAATGAAGCCGTGCTAAAAGATACGAGGCACAAGCTCACTCACTGGTCCTTTTGCTCCATATTACACAGATCGCTGGGTCAGAATATTCAACGCGTGCAACTGAGGCCATAAGCGGGTTTAACTAACGGAATGTGCGCAAACATCCTACGATACTGTTAGCCATTTTCCTGCCCGTGTCAACAACGACACTTACCAGGTTTGTACCCCCAATTGCACCGTGCCAGCAATGACAGTGGAGATGATCTGCATCCAGTTGCCATTTGAAGAGTTAGTTCAGGTGAAATATTGAGGCGGGAGGACGTACCTGAGCCCAAAACATCGTCCGCGGGGGTATCTTCATATAATGGCCCAATTTGAAGTCCGCGGTGAATACCATAGCTACAGAGATGAGCCGACGAATGGGTCAGTATACCCAACACGACTCGAAGTATGCTCCCTAGCAACTGCCTACCCTGTGACATGGTTATGTATGCCCAAGTCTGTTTCATACACGGAAATTAACACCTGCCTTCAGAACCAAAGACCATGTTACCTTGAACCTGTGAAGTCGGGTTAGACATAGTAGGCCCCTGATAGGATCTATGACGAAAAGTAGAGAAGGGCTCACATCATCATTGCAACCGGTTTCCCCGGCAACATGAATCCGATGAGAAGTTCGCTAATAACGCTATAGATGGGTTAGATGAGTTAGCAACTGGGTTCGACGTTCAGGCCAGGAGCTACATGCTTCAATCCAACTTGGCGATTCGTGATAGCCTGAATCATTCCTAGCAATCGCGGACCACATCATTGAATCAGACATTCATATATCGATCCAGGACAACTCACCTATGGGTATCAGGTATACAAGCGCTTGGTTTGGTTGTCAACGACCAAGACTAAGACCACTCGACGAGATGATGAAATTTACCTATCAGCAGCGCTATACACAGGGCCCAGATCTGCATCCCCGTGGACCATAGCTCGATACACAAACACGCAAAAGTAAAAGTTACAACTGAAGGCACGCGTGTCAGCGACTAGCAAATTCACTAGGAGGAGAAAACATCACCAAATATACAAGCATACCACCACTCAGGGACTGATCAGCGAAATGCTCTTTCAGTTAATAACTGTGGAAATGGAATGTGATTGCGAAGTACCTTGAGGATACCGAGACATCAGCTGTGCGTGGATATCGGGTTGCTCACGCAATGAACGGCCAAAATGAATTTTGATGGGTTTCCAGAAATGGATGATAGAATGTGTGATCGTCGATGTGATCGACCCGAAAGCGAGTCCGTAGGAAATCGCGAAAGTCATCCTGCACANCACTGAGTCCGTATGAGAACTTCAATCGTGGGCAACACTCACGATAGAAACAGAGGACTGTATTCCTTGTAGGCGTCTAGGTTGATGCTGGCATCGGTGTTGATGATGCGNGTAACGTTGTACATATTGCCGGTATTATCATATGCAACACGAGAAGANATACTGTGCGACCCTGTCAGGCNTTGTGAGAAGCTTCACCAACCNCTACACTCACGGTAGATATTGACTNTACCACACGTTCGTGTACTTGAAGATANTGTTAGTATATCTAAGAAGCTGAAACAGTAACGAACTTACATATAGCACAGGTGTCAAGAACCCTGNGTCAGAACATAAATATGACGATCTCAGAAGGAACCACTGAGGACGTACAGTAGAAGAATATGAAACTGACAAGCATGTTAGCTTCTGCCCACCCTGCATTCAAGTCGATTAGCGATGGGANACAAAACGGNAGNTGACCAAGCAGGATTTACAGGGTGTAGCAAGCCTAAGGGGTACATCATTTAGCTGGCGTTTGCTTTTGAANACAGAACATGGCTCACGGGCTTCCTGTGAATGCAATCTGGTTCCAGTCGAATGAGAGCATAGAGAATCCTAGACCGCTTTTGAAACTANGACCAAGCCCATCAGAATTTAGNAGCAAGATGGATACGAACAAAGATCCACCAACCCAAACANTTGATTNACGATCTACTGCCAACNTCAATTTTNGATCCTGAATANAACAACAATCATGTTACCTACCACATTATTAGGAGCTATCCAGCACACCCAAGAGAACATGCTGACCAGTGGAGGTCAGATAAGAGAAGTGATNCTACAAAAAAGGGCTAATGTGTACCTCAAAGCCTGNAACAGGTAACCCGGTATGAAGTCTATAATACATATGAATCATTATGCATACAGTGCGAAAGGANTGATGATCGTACACCACACCAATGCGCCGAAGAAAGCATACGAAAAAAAAGCGTTCTCTTGACATCCCAGTNTGCGCACCGGGACCTTTATAGGTCTGTGAGTGTAGCGTATTGAATAGCGCACACATAACCAGAGTGTTTGGCCATACTATGAATTACCTACTTTAATAGGACAGCTAGCGAATGGGNTGGGAAATTTACATACTCATAGATGGGGGCGAAACAAGGAAACGACGTGCGATGCCTCCGATAGAAAATCCGATGAGTTGAGTCGACATGACCAACATCCACTGATCTAAANTNGTGATAGTTGATNNATACGAACGGCATATCGACATGACACTCACAAATAAAATTAAACGACTGATTATAGTAGACCTTCTGAACTGCTATAATATCCGTCTGGGCGAAANTAAGGAATTGCAATATTGACACAAGATCAGCACATACAGCATACGCAGTCTGAGCGCCAACGCCGGCCATTATTGTAATCAATACCTATGTGTCGAGATGAGTATTGATAACGTGCAAAAGGTTGGTAACAGATTTACATGTTCCTTGATGGTAAATGGCCCCGGGTTCAAAGACAACGTGAAGACCTTAACATTGGGAACCACGTAAGCCCATAGACGACCCATAGGAAATGCGAGGAGTTGCGCGACCAACTGAGATTTGTAGCGTATCAATNGNNGTACAAATAGAAGATTGGATGAAATGGCTGTGGCAGCACTTACTCCAGTGACCAATATTGAAGGGTAGCGGAAGTAAAAGAATTGGTTGATGCCGGGAAGTAGGATCGCCCAAAAGATACCGAGAGTCCATGCGCGAAGCGTCAACACAGGCATATTTGGATCATCAAAATTGGCGACTGCCGCACGGACTTCCGGATATGGCGAGTCATCCTCTGCAGATGCGGGGACGAGGAAGCTTGAGAAAACAATTTATTACGGCAAAGATGACGAAGAACGTGCCAAAACCAGCATCGTCGGAGTCGTAGTTTGGATCAAAAAAATCGGGATCGGGGGCAGACCGTGCGTGCATCGACTGATTGACAAACGACTCTGCTACGAAAGATTCTGAGGGCCGTACAGAGCCGACGTGGTCATCTGGAACAGATGTCAGTGGGTAAGAGCAGACATGAGCAGAATCATTACCAGTCGATTTCTCCACATCACGCAAGCTGTATTCGTAAGACCCGCTCTGGCGCCGTGATTCTGCGACAGATGAGGACATTTCATTCCTTCCGGAAATATAAGCACGTTGACTGAGGTCGGACAGGTAGACAGGCGACCGAGATGAGGATGCAACAGGGGAAGACGTCGGGATGCGTCGGGGGGTATGAAAAGAAAGGGAAGAGTGCGACGATGATGCCTAATCAATGAGGACCGCTGTCATAGGCGCAAAAAATACTAACTTCAACAAGACTTGCCTCAGAGATAGAGATAAGGTCTCAAGATGAGTTCAGTCCGAAGGGCGAAGTAGTTGTGTTAGACGTAAAATTGCGTCAAGCGTGTCGCACCGTGTAAAATTGTGCGTATATGTCGCCGTAGACGTTGCGTGAGATGAAAAGGAGATGGCAAGAGGGAAGAGTGCGCAAGCGAGACCAAAGCGAGACGGAAGTATCTTCGAGTTTACCCTGCCAGCCTCTGCGTCTTCTTAAGTCACGTGTATCGCCACGTGGAATACAACCGGAGGCACTTTCACTGGCCAATGCCTTGGTTCTCTCCCCTTCCAGCATTCCACTCCCATCCGATTCCCGCCCTTGTCAAAAATATCCCAAGGGACTTTTGAATCTACACAAACTGACTTGACTTGCTTAGGGTTTCTCTGACGTAAATTTTCATTTCTTAAACTTTCGTTCACGACCGGGTGACCCTCATTTACTACATTCACCCACATTGAACTGGAGTACTTATTCGATTCAAGCTACTCTGAGTCTACACACCTCCGAATCTGATGGAAGGCTCCGAGCAGCACATGATGGCCCCCCATCACACCTCTTCTTTATCTAGCAACTATCATTCTTACTCGTGTGAGCGCTGTCACTCTGTAATTCTCTTCTGCTGACCAGTTATTCTTTAACGTCTCTGCCCAGGTGTGTCCAGGGGTTGTATCATTGAATGTTCCTTAATTCTTGTCTCTAGCTTCTCTAGAGTCTTTGACCGTCTCGTCGCACGTAAATTGGTTTCCCGACTAATGGCACCTGTCGACGTCGACTTTGTCCCAGAGAATCCGGATTGTCTCAAGCGTCTTTCCATGCTAAGGTCATTTGTCCCGACACATCTCCGATAACCCCTTCTCTGGCTTCGTCCTCCTTTTGATTGATTTCAATATTTACATCTTGCCACAGTATCGCATCCAAGATGGTCAAGACTATTGGTTCAATCCAACTGGCCTCGCAGCCTATATTCCAAACTCTCAGCCTCGTCTCAGCCTTCTTCATCCCTCGACTTCTTCTCTCACCTTCTCGATGCCGTAGTGGGAATTGCATATTCGGCGCCCGCCGAAGCTTCGCAATATATACACGTGCGACATCCCACTTCTACTCAAGATCAATTGTTTGGAATAAGCACACATCACTTATCAAAGGAAGGTGCGCCTACGACGACAGCACTGATATACTATAAATATTCGATTGGACCATGGGGTCTTGAGAGCTGTCACTTCCGCCTATAATACACTTGAACATCTGTCGGCTTACCGGATTTACGCACGTCTGACTAGCACTGGTCGATAACGAGCTGGAGTGGTCGGAACGACCCGGTTGTCGCAAATGCCAACGAAAATCACTTGGGCAAGTGTCACGCTATGCTATCTAACTAGATGTTGACTTATCTGTGCCGTGTACAAGTAATTAGTGTGAAACACGTCGTGCACAGAAGCTTTAGGTGAGTGTCGGTCGAATAGTTGAGAGCTCAGCGCTCAGCGCTCACCTTTAAGGAAAGTTGTGCCAAACGGACATATGATCGACCCACGTTCTTTCGTTTTTCGCGGAGTTTGTAACAAAGGCATTAAGCGATCACTTGTCGACTGTGGTCGACTCCTATGCATGTCCCAGGGCAGGGCGTCAGGGTCGGCGATAGAGCATTTACATACCCTCTCGTAAGAAGGATTTCCCCAGATGCCCAGTCGATGACAGTTTATGCACAGAATGGCAATCTAATCCCACGTCAATTTTCCCAGAATAAATTGATGCAGCCAGCCAACATCCAGCAGTGCATTCTTGTGATCCGAGGCGGCATTGATAAGTAGGACCATTTCAAGTCTTCATCTCCGCGTACTTCTCACTTTTTTTAGTCGAAAATCACATGCCATTGCGATGATGGGAAAACAGGCATGTGGGATGCTCGAACACGAGCGGAATATGCCGATTACGAATTCCTCGAGGACGTCTCTGGGCGTCTATCCATCATGCGTGCTATGGTATTCATTGACAATCTGCGGTTAAGTAGCATGCTCATCCGATTTCTGCCTATCAAGCAGAATGGACGACGGACCGGAAAGCGAACAGCTCGCACCCTCCAGCCAATATGTCGTACAGTGAACCGGTCGAAAATCGCTCAAATACCACTGGCAGATATCAGCGATGGATATTTGAACACTTAGCCTAAGGAATAAGGTAAGAAAGGCACGGTAATTGTATTATAAATAAGACATCTTGTGATTTGTCTCCTGAGAGCAACGTTCATACTTAGCAGTGATAAAGCACCATTATTTATCGGTTGCATTGCGGACCGTGATCAAGGTTTGAATTGTACAAGGAGTTTTGATCAGGGATATTTGCGGCACTCGCTGCACGAATAAATAAAGGGAATGAGAAGATTATTAATTAGTGTAGGCTCATCATACTATGCGCACAAGCCAGTGCTCTTCCAGCTACTCGCAGTCTAGTCAAATTGGGCAGGTCAACAACACGATCGAGATATCAGACAAAATCGAAACAGGAAGCGTGTCGGGCAAGCTGAGGAAAAGGTGGAGGGCACGGCGGAGGGAGTAGTAGGAGGGGCGGAGTCCGTGGCAGAGTCGGCGGAGCATGCTGTCGTGTCGCGGATGCAGGGTGACGAGGACGAGGGGTGGGCATCGGATCGGAGTGGCCCGTCGGAACAGGAGACGCGGAAACGGGGAAAGGGAAAGAAGAAGCCTCCGTTGATTTCTGCTGGCGGGCGCGCGGGGAGGAAGAAAGGGTCGATTCATCGGCGTTCGCCACCCCTCGCTCGCAGACCGGACCCTCTGCATCTCCCGAAAATTCGTCGACCGAGGACAAGCCGCGCGGCCGCCTGCCGCTCTCGCCCATAATCGGAATCGAGACGAGGTTGGTGGCGCGGCGGCGGGCACCGCACATGCGCATCCAGTCGCTGCAGGGCAGTGGGGCGTCGTCTGTGCGCGAGGCGTCACCTGAGCGTTCGGTGTGGTTCAACGGATGATCTGAGGAATCAAACTGAGCCATATATTTGAGAGCATTGATCGACCAATTTACCGTAGTTCCGGACGTGGGGAAGTTGGCGTTATATATCCGAAAGAGTGCAGTGCTTGCGTACTATGCACCCTTATCTGTGAGCTTCTTGAAGGGTCGATGTTGTCCAAGGAGAGACTAGTACAAGGTGGCGATGGACGATTGACGGGGCCGAATATACAGATGTCTAAATTTATCCCCTGTGGCCTTGAGATGAACACACAGAGTCCCAGAGAAACGGTGTTGGGCAAAAGTGCCATACTGTCGCACAGTTACGAAAGGCTCTAGTGCGGCGACAGATGTGGATGAAGACGTGGTCGAGACCTGCCGATGGTGACTGTGCGAGGAAAGAATTTGATGGTGCCGGGAGCAGATTCAGAATACATCCGATCTGGCGAGCGAGTCGGCGTTGACAACGAAAAAATGAACCGGAGAGATGACTCGTAAATACGAAAGATGTGCACTCGAAGACCCGATGGGAGCATGCAGGTCGACAAGAGGACGTTTTTGCGAACACTTCAAAGTAGGAAAAAAAGGCAGCTTAGAAATTTCAGCATTCCGTGAATCAGGAACATCTCCAGTCAAGAGGCATGCTAATTAGGGGATGAAACATGCAGAAGTCGTCAAGCAATTGTACAGTGTAATATTCCGGAAGTGTGTGGGAAAAAAAATCCAACGTAATAGCTGTTTTCTCTAGATGTCGGAAAGGAGACTTACTGCATTTCGACATCCAAACATTATAAGCACAGTTCGCGCTGTGCCTGTCGTCCACCAACGTGCAGAGCCTTCCGCCCTAACCTGCTAACAGAATTAGTGGCCCTAAGATTACCAGTACGTTCAAGCATTTTAACCTTGATTTAGGATAGACTGACTTCTCAAGCTGGAATTGACAGTTTGACGAAGTTTGACCTCGACATCATGCTTGGAGCTACCTAGTCACGGCGAGATATGTCGGCGCTGTAAGCCTCCGCGGAAGGACGCGGACTTTCAAATCTAGGACTCTTAGTGGACATAAAGAGGTATTTATGTAATTAAATTTAAACTACTAGCAAACGTGGGAAATACTGCTACCCATCGTGCGAATTTATCTCAAGTTCGTCTCTTTGTTGTCGTTGTGTAGCGTTGTGTGCACCAAGTGTGCACTGGCAGCCACTGCAGGTTCGTGCGCATCATTTTAAACATTGTTTTTCGTGTCCCTTCGCGTTCTCTGTTATCATCCATCATTTACGACTTCAAGAACGTCTGCTATTTTTTATTAGGACGTCCCAGGTCAGCTTTGTCTTTAGTTCGTGATTGTATTTATTCGTTTCATTTGAAGAAGTACATCAGCACTTCAGATGCTTTCTGCGATTCCACGTTCGGATTTTCTCCGTGAAATACACATTTTCACGAGGCCACGCATTCTGTCCAAGACTTCTCATTACGAATCGAGATGCCGCAACAGTAATGGGCTGCTGGTACCGTTAACGTTGTATTTGGCGAGGCAATATGTTCGTGAGCGTTTCGATCCGTATTCTTTTGACCTTGATTGAATGAATACAATCTAACATGTACTCTCGTCACAGAGCACTGAAATTATTCCTCCTGTACATCTCCCAGCGAATAAAAAGCCCTGCCGGTCCATTCAAAGTCTCGATCCACACCATCTTCAACCCTCCGACTATAGCGATATTTCTGGGTTATTTAGAGCGCGGTTCCATGCGTTATTGGAAGAACACCATCGATTGGCCTTCTACTTCTACTATGCCCCTGGGAGCCGTATTCCCAGAGAAACATCCGGTTTTCTTTATTATAGACCATCTGAAACATCGGTATTGCTGGATGGCCAAATCCGCTTCCGTGTTACCAAGTCTTCAGATACCTTCGACAAAGGCTCTGATTTATTGAAGCCTGACGGTTCCGTATGGAAGCTGGGGATTTCTCGAGTTTTATGTCGCAAGGGCTATGGCCCCCTTGCCGACTTGCTCCTGAAGGAAAACCCGTCCCTGAAATCCATCCCGCCCCAAACCATCCTGGCCCATCGTCATCTTATTGTTCGGACTCTCGATCCTCAACACATCACAACTTCAGACTTCCACGATATTTCGGGCAAATTTTATGCGTTCTATAATTTTGAAGGCTCAGATCTATCTTCTGAACACGCGCGCATCCGCTACGAAGCTGCAAAGGAAAAGCTCCTGCCATTCCCCCCCCGGAACTCATGGCTTTCTTTATTACTTATCGCCAAATGGGGACATGACGGATGGGCAGATTCGCTTCCGCATCACACAGGATTGCAATCCCGTCAGTTTTGTGGGGGGGAGGGATCTTGTCTTCTCAACTGGTTTATCATGGCATATTCCACTCCGTCTGCTTCGTGGTTCGACAAAATCTGGGATTCTTTGCCTCCTCTCGGAGGATCTTGTGGCAAAGGGTACACTTTTGGAGGAGACAACGCCGCCAACCAAGGGCGATGCTAATTTACATATGCAGTTGCCGAGGAGACGCACTTTAAATCCCTTAATCACGGAGTTTGGACAGCTATTCTCGATCGACTTCTCTCTGCGCATATACACCCTCTGGATCAAAATTGGGCAACATTTTGAAGGGGTGAGGTTTCCAAATCCCTTAACCTCTTATGAAAACTCCCGACGATCCAATTCTTATGATGGTAAGCGCCCTCTGATCCCGCCAAGGTCCTTTTACTACCAGATTCAACTTTTTTATTAGGAGTTGCTCTGTGCTGCTTCGAGCCATCACCTCGTTCCAACCGTCGAAAGCGGGACACAGCAGTCTTACGCCTGGTCAAGATCATCAAGCCTTTCACGCGTAAAGAGCATGTGAAAAGATCGTCCACTGAAGCCGTCGAACCACCAGAGGAGGGGCAGCTGTTTATGTCTGAAGGTAGAGAGCGGGAATACTTTTTAAGAGGATCATTATCAGAAGCGTCTGGTACTGCAACGCGATCATAAGAATAAGATGGTGTATGTGAGTATCCTTTCCCCCAATCAATTTAAAGCATTGGCCAAACCACGAAGTATCTTATATTAACTATGCAGATAAAAATCCTGGTACTAGTGCTGTGCATGAAACCGACTGGACACGGAGACGTAGCGGGTTTTACATTTAGGATTCACCATCTTCGTTGCCATCGGAGGGTGTGAGAGTATCAGTTCAAATTGCGCGACCACCNACAATCGTTAATGACTATTTAAGCAAGTCGAGTTTGATACGAGCAGCCCGCAAACGCACTTAGATGTTCTGGATAAGACATATAACTGTGGACAGAATGAGATGGACTATGGAAAGTTATATAATAGCAATCCAGAAGACGTGGTGTGAAACATGGAGCGGCTCATGATCTAAGTACNNNNAAANNAAAGGATGGAGAAGAAACAACGACGGAATNTGACACTGACTTTGGAGTATAACTGTATACGCTTTAAACTCGAGTGAAATCCAAGAAAGCCTCGTCATCGTCGAGTTGCCGAACAACCATGGCCTCGACGATCATTCTGCGCACGCGCTCCGGTTCATCAACTTTCTCCACCAACTCCAGCTGATCGAGCGCCTCAGNAAGTTTCTCCTCGGCAGTATCAANCGCCATCGTAGAGGCGACCGCTGGAATGGCCNCAGCTTCGGTAACTGACGGTATGATATTGGCGNGAGGGAGGTCCTCGAGTGCCTTTCTTCGCTGTGCACGTCTGAGATCACGCGCGGCACGGCGTTTCAGCGTCTTCGTGATTCCCTCGTGCGGAATGAGTCCGGGAGAAATGGTGAGTGGGGGTGAGCGAAGNNGAAGTGGACTGGAGATAGCCGGCGTTACGCTGAGAGAAGAAGTGACAGTAGAAGTGGCACTACCGGGAGTGTAGTCTAGAGCAGAAAAGGCCTCAAGGTCGATAGTGAGTTTTTGAGCTATGCCTGCAACTGTAATACCACGGAGCGTCTGCAACCTCGTAATGGCTGGCTCATCTATGGCCGGACCGTCACTTTCAGACTCAGGATCCATGGAGAACAATGCAAGAGACTCGTCTAGCTCAANCNTGACATTGGNNNTAGNGTCCNCTTCGGATGGCGTNGAGAGNGCGATGGTCGGAGGAGAAGGGGTGGACGAATAATCTGTAACAAGAGTTGGNACGTCGTAGTCGGAATCTGTCGTGAGCGAGATGGTTGAGTTATACGATGACGGTGCNGGAGATGATGCAACCGANNTAAATGAAGCAGGCTCGCCAGCCAAAGCATACAGGGTAGACGTTCCGAGTCTTCACCTTGGNTCGGAACTTCTTGTCCTTGTCCTTGTCCCTTCCTTTCTTTGAGAATTCCTTAGCATCCTCCTCCCGGACGGTCGCGCCCATGACTTCAATCTCTTTTACCACAGCTACTTGAGCTCCAATTTCAGCTGCCATGGCCCGTAAGGTATCGAGCGTAGTGACAAGGTCCGGAGGAGTGAGCCCGATGAGCGCGCCCTCGTCCGCGACGCCCAGCTCATAGAAAGCCTGCCCGCCGCCCTCAAGTAGACGCCANTTCAACTGNGTGACTAGACGTGCGAAGCGCGCTGGAGAGGGGTGCAAGAGGTGGAGCTTGTACTCAATGTTACCCTAACNAAAATAAGGCATCAGAGTAAATAGGCTTGTGAAGATGTGAAACATACCTCATCGTGCTCCGGAACAAGTTTGGGTAAGCTGCTGATGTCCGTAGAGTATGTCACTTTCCCCGGACCNGCGGGAGAGGGAGAAGGGGATGGGGAAAGGAAGGGGTCCCATGGCGAAGGAATGCGCGGTGACTCGGATTCGGACTCCCCAAACATGACGATGATTGCAATNAGGTTTCGCTAAGGCAATAGATGTTTTTGAAATGAATTAGAGATATATTCGAGGTATCATCGTGTGTTTTGTAGTTTGCTTGCGACTAGGCTTTGTGGAGNTGAGGGAGAGGCCTTCGATTCGAGCTCAGAGTCATATTACATTCGCCGGGGAAGGTATTCTCACGATCACGTTTTCCACTTACATAAAGAGCCAGAAAGAGCCTCTCCGTTGACACGGTCCACTCGATCTCCTACCGCCTCGTTCAGTTCTTTTATCCATCCTCTTGACCCCGAAGCCACTCTCACAAGCCCCTTAGGTCTCTAGGCCTCATCAATNAACATCCATNATGCCTCCTCCAATTTCTTCAGGTGTATGTCTCCCTCAATTTGTTAAGTTATCGCAGACCTCACAGTCATGCCTCAGATGACCTTGAAGCGCATTCACCGCGAAATAGCGGACCTCAAGAAGGAGGATTTGGGTAACATTAAATTGGGTCCTTCATCGGAAGACAACCCGTTTCTTTGGAANGCACGTATCCCTGGCCCGGAAGGCAGTGTATATGAAGGCGGCGTATTTGAAGTGGATGTTCAGCTTGCTCACGATTATCCGTCAGTCCTCTTCTCCNTCTTTNTATGCAATCAAATGNGAATTTATNCTTTATAGGTTCTCAGCGCCCAAAGTCTTGTTCAAAACTCGGTACGCTCTCTGAACTTCTGCGCTAATTGACAGCCAGCTCATCTAGNTTTCATCAAAAGGATATACCATATGAATATTTCGGACCGAGGCAACGTCTGCATTGACATCTTGAAGCACAATTGGTCGCCTGCACTATCTGTGTTCAAAGTCATACTCTCTTTGAGCTCTCTTCTTACCGATCCAAATCCAAGTGCGTGTTATGTACAGACCCGACTTCATCAAACTGATCGCTTCTGTGTTTAGGTGATCCGCTAGGTTTGGCTGCACACTACAACGTATACTTCTCGCTTTGCTGATTCTGACTTCCATCAGTACCCTCCATTGCTTCAGAATACATTCGCCGACGCACTATTCATGACCAGACCGCGCGGCAATGGACCGAGCTCTATGCAAAGCCCATTCCCCCTCTACCCCCTGCACCTCCACCAGAAATAATTGATCTTGTAACTACTCATTCGCCTCGTTCGAGCCTTCCTTCCCGCGCTTTATCGAGCGCTCCAACCCAATCCGCTAAGGGCAAGGCCCGAGCCACAGACTCTGCTACACCCGCTCCCTCTAGTGGAGGTAGCACGAGCGGTCCCATAGAAATTGCAGACTCGGGAGACGAGCTCGAGGACGTGGAACTTATCACGCAGCCAGGGAGAGGAACGAAGAGACGTAAGTCAAGGATAAACGCAAACGAAGTGATTGACCTGTCTGGGCATGATGATACGAGGAGAAAGGGGAAGAGACGAGAGGTCGAGAGATCTGTCGGTGGAAGCGGACCTAACACAGGGGATATAATTGTCGTAGAAGATTGATTGCTTCGCACATCCAGCTGTAGGTTCTTATTTGGAGTAGACTAAGTATCATCCTTCCATTGCTGATGACTTAGGGTTCGTATATAGATCCAGTTCCTCGCATCCACATATTCAGAATTGTAGTACTATCAGCACTCGGAACATCTTGTTCTTCCAGTCTTTTGCATCTCCATATCGTCTTCGTCGCGTTCTGTAGGCCCTTCTTACTTGCTCTATTCTATTCTACGCTACCTCACGATGTTTTGTAGCATACACCAGGCTTATGTATGCGCAGTGACGAAGACAGGACGATTACAGTATTCCCTTTGTCATCATGCTAATGCTTCGAGTGTTCGATCCATGATGTTTCTGATGTTTTGAGCAGGTGTTCGTTGAAAGATTCGTGATGTTAGCCTGATTCGATATGCCAAACATCGGTGGGACCCGCGCGTCGCGGTCACGTGGCTTGTCACTACATCATTCGTACGCGGATGTGCCTCGGTAGTAAAAGAAGAGAGACTTGGAATCTCAATGCACTGTATCAGATCAGTGTACATACATCCTGTCGACCTGAAGGCGAATTTCGCTAGGGTGAGGGTGCACGCCGTCGTGTGAAACGTGAACTTACTTCAACATGTCACAGTCACACCTCCATTGAGGTTGCTCGGTAGGTTGCTCCTGGGTTGCTCTCCCTCCAGTTGAATCCTTTATTCTCCCATTGTTACCCCTTAACGATCTGATACGATAAGAGCTCGCTTCATACCTGATCGAGCTTCACGAATTCGCAGAGCTGTAGGTCAAGTCTACCATCTCTGGCCTTGTCTGATTGTCCACCCACGCGCGGCGTAATAGCGGCCATAATACTTTTTTTTCGCGCTAGGCATTCACAAGATGCCTTCACCACGATTATCACAGAGCGCTGAGGCTGCTCGAGCAGCTGCACTACAGGCCGAATTTAACGAAAAGAAGTGGGTATGGGTGCCGGATGAGAAGGACGGCTACCTCGCGGGTTGGGTAGTGAAGGAGGAGGAAGAAGTGGGTGAGGTCATGATGAGCTCTGGAGAGGTACGCGTTTCTTGAGCGAATTCCACGCAAGAGTCAACGTTTGAATCCGTATGTTTGATCAAGGTCCGGACACTACCTTTGTATGCATTGTCGAAAATGAACCCTCCGAAGTTCAACCGTGTTGACGACATCGCGGACCTTACATTCTTGAACGAAGCTAGTGTTGTGCATAATCTCAGATTAAGGTATGGTTCAGGAGCAATCTATGTAAGTCCTTTCATTGGTTTGCGGGCACAGGTCCTATTGCTGATCAACGTGACAGACCTATTCTGGTTTATTCTTAGTCGCCATAAATCCTTACCAGTCTCTTCCTCTCTATTCAGACTCGATCATACAACAATACCGCTCCAAACGACGCGTCGAGAACCCCCCGCACATCTTCGCCATAGCAGAGCACGCGTGGGTGAACATGGGTAATGAACGGGAGAACCAGAGCATCCTCATCACTGGGGAATCGGGCGCAGGTAAGACAGAGAGTACGAAGAAAGTGATTCAATACCTTGCAGCTATAGCCACGGATACCCACGTCCCAACATCATCGCATTCGCACTCCCAGTCACTTTCCTCATCCTCATCATTCAGCGCAACCATGCCGAGTACCGGCCTCCCTCGCAAGCAGTCTGCCCGTCACAAACCGCATCAATCAATGTCCGTTTCTGGCTCAGGATCGCACCTCACGTCCAAAGGCCGTCTTGGTTTACTCGAGCGTCAGATTCTTCAGGCGAATCCTGTTCTAGAAGCCTTCGGTAACGCACAGACGCAGCGAAACAACAACTCAAGTCGATTTGGGAAGTTCGTCCGAATCAGTTTTTCACCAGACGGTAGTATTGCGGGTGCAAACATCGATTGGTACCTGCTGGAGAAAAGCAGAGTTGTTTTTCGAAATGAGGCAGAGAGGAGTTTCCACGTGTTTTATCAACTGCTCGAGGGGGGTGGTTCTCTCAAAGGTATGTCGAAGAGTAGTTGACCAAGAATACGGCTGAACCATTGCGAAGAAACTCTATTACTTGATGGCGGTGTTGAGGATTATGAATACTTGAACAAGAGCAGAAGAGAGGTGGATGGCATAGATGACCTCGAAGAATGGCATGCGTTGAAGGTGTGTTCATTTGTTAAAGGCATTGACTAAATAACATGAATCATGCAAGTATAGAACGCGCTTGAAGTCGTCGGTTTCTCTGCTGCCGAGCAACTCGATCTCTTCCGCATTGTCGCCACCATCCTCCACCTCGGTAATATCACTATCACAGGTACTCGCGCAGATGACGCAGTGATGCCCGATCCTTCCCAAGCCGAACGCGTCTGCCATTTGCTAGGCATTCCTGTGGCCGAGTTCACGCGTGCCGTATTACAGCCTCGTGTTCTTGCCGGACGCGAATGGGTAAGTCAGGCCAGGACGCGACAACAGGCAGTCGAAGAAATAGGAGCGTTGTGCAAGACACTCTACGAGAAGTCTTTTGGTTCATTGGTTGACCGAATTAACCGTGCACTCGACAGGCCATCGTCCAAGTCTAATTTCATCGGCGTGCTGGATATCGCAGGCTTCGAGATCTTTGAAGTCAACGCGTACGAGCAACTTCTTATCAATTACACAAACGAGAAGCTGCAGCAATTTTTCAATCATCACATGTTTGTTCTTGAGCAGGAGGAGTACTCGAGGGAAGGCATCGAGTGGGACTATGTCAACTTCGGACTTGACCTGCAGCCTACGATCGAACTTATTGAGGGTAGCGGCAGCGCCATTGGTGTTCTCAGTCTTCTCGATGAAGAATGCATAATGCCTCGAGCTACGGATCTCACTTTCACGAACAAGCTGCATCATCTGTGGAGTGGGGAACTGGCGTCTGGAGAGGAGCCTCATCCTGGACGCGAGAAGTATGACCCTTCACGGTTCGACCAAGGGTTCATAGTTCATCATTATGCGGGCAAGGTTGAGTATAGGACGGACAGTTGGCTGGACAAAAACAAGGATCCACTCAACGATAATCTGACTCGTGTTTTGGCTTCCTCGTCGGAGCGATATGTCGCCTCTCTCTTCGCTGATTTCGTCGACACACCATCGGCTGGAGGTGCAACAAATATGTTCACTGTAGGCAAGAAGCGTACCCTCAAGAAAGGTGCTTTCCGTACCGTCGGCCAACGGCACAAAGAACAGCTTTCTAGTTTGATGGCCCAACTATATGCAACTCAGCCTCACTTCATCCGTTGTATTGTCCCGAACAATAACAAGAAGCCAGGACGTTTTGACGTCCCTCTCGTGCTCGACCAGCTACGCTGTAATGGTGTCCTCGAAGGCATCCGAATCGCTCGTCGTGGATACCCAAATCGATTACCATTCGTCGAATTCCGACAGCGCTACGAAGTACTTACGCCTGGGATTATACCCCGTGGTTACATGGACGGGCGGAAGGCTTGCTTGCGCATGGTTGCCGCACTCGAGCTCGACGAGTCCATATTCAAAATCGGCACGTCCAAGATCTTCTTCAAGGCTGGTGTTCTGGCCGAGCTTGAGGAACGCCGCGATGCGCTGCTGTTTGATGTATTCTCCAGGCTGCAGGCCATGGCCCGCATGTATTCGGCCCGCAGGCAAATCAAGAAGATTCTCAATCGCGCGGTCGCCATTCGTACGATCCAGCGCAATGCCCGAATATATACGGAACTGCGCGAGTGGCCGTGGTGGCAGCTGTATACCAAGGTTTGTCTCCATGATATTTGTGATGACCCTTTGTTGAGGTTGAATGCCCGCCGTCTAGATTCGTCCTTTGTTGGCCGCTACTCGCAATGATGATGAGCTGCGCCGTAAGGAGACTGAGCTGGCTCTGGTTAAAGAGCGTGCCGAGCGCGATGCGAAGGAGAAAGAGGCTCTTGAGAGCCTCAAGATGCGTCTGGAGGCTGAGAAGCGTAAGGTGGAAGATGCGCTGGAGGCTGAGAGGAACCTTGCGGTCGACAAGGACGCTCTTTACGAACGAAGTAAGAAGCGGGAGTTAGAATTGGAGGAGGAGGTTGCAGCGCTACAATCGGACCTCGATACCCTTGATTCGCAGCTCGACCGCGCTCTCAAAATTCAAAAAGAGAGCGAGGAAAAACACGAGACGCTCCGGGTGGCCTTCGATCAAGCAGCCGAGCATCTGGTGCGCCTCGAAAGTGAGCAGCAGGATTGGGCAGGCAGGGAGGCAGAACTCACGGAACAGCTTGGTGACTTCGAGGTCGAGCTGGAGGCGCTGAAAGGCGAGAAGGAGGATCTCCAGAAGCAGAGCCAGGAGTTGAAACAGCTTGTCTCCCAGCGCGAGGAGGACCTTGCTCGTTCCAAGGAGCGTATGGAGACAACTATTTCAGACCTCGATGGCAAACTGACTGCTGAGCTTCAGAATAGGTATTGTTTATGCTTGAGTTGCTTGATATCTTGTTGATTTTGCATATAGGGACCTTGTCAGGAGTCGAACCGATACGCTGGAGCAGGATGCTCGACAGGCCAAGGAGCAGCTTACCGAATTGGCTCGCACGGCAACGGACTACTCAAACCTCATCAAGCAAAAGGAAGACGAGATCTCTCATCTTACTGCCGACCTTGACTCTTCGAGAGCGGAGCGTGATCGGCTATCAAAGGAGATAATCCAGCTTCAAGTACAGATCGAGACGCTGACTGCAGAGATAACAGCGCAAAAAGACGAGAAAGAGCGGGATACCTCCGTATTGGTCAAGCTACAGGAGGAGCTAGACGAACTCCGGGCTCTTATGGAGGCCAAGACGAGCGAGGAAAGCCGGCGTAGCGAAGTCGAGAAGCGCAAGGACGAAGAGCTTGTTGATCTCCGCGGGCAGGTTGGCAACCTTCAGCAAGAGCTCAGCGAAGCCCGACGCGGTGCTCTAGAAGCGCAGAACAAGATGAAGGTGGAACTTGAAACCTCCATGCGCGAGCACAACTCTCTTCTACAAAGCCATCGCTCCCTTTCGGACCGGATGCAGGCTACTGATTCGAAGTTCAAGAAGGCCGACACTGCTCTGTCAGAAGCAGAGAAGGCAAAGCGGTCCCTGGAGTCCGAACTGCAATCTCTCAGATCCAGGCAGATTGATGCTGATGGACAACTGGCTGAGGTTGAGAAAGAGAAAGAGGTCAGTCCACCCACCCGCCCAATTTCTGCAGCCCGTTGATAGATTGTTGTAGAGTTTGAAACGCCAACTGACGGCTGCTCAAGCCAAGTATCGCGACTTTGAGGACACTGCTCTCGAGTTGGAGCGTGAGAAGAACGCACAAGATCGTCAACTGGATGCGCTGAAGAAGCAGCTCGAGGCAGAGACGACCAAACGTTCTCAACTTGAGAAGCTTGCCTCTAGTCAGAAGGCAGAGATCATTCAGCTGAAGGATCGTAACGTCAAATTCGATCGCGAGCTCAACAAGGTTTTGACTGACCTAAAGAATCGCGAGTGGGAGGTCAAACAATTGGAATCGCGGCAGGACAAGACTATTGTGGAGCATGTGCACGTTCTTGAGGAGGCCAAGCGCGTCACGGACCGCCAACTCTTGGATGCTCAGAAGGAACTGCAGAAGAATACTGCCTACATCCGCTCGCTCGAGAAGGCCAAAGCTAGACTTACTGGCGAGGCTGAAGATTTCGCGCGCGAGACTGAGCGTGAGCACGTCGCGCTTCGGACAAAAGAGAAGGCCGCTCGCGCCGCCGAAGAACGAGAGAATCGAGCGCTTATGGATGCTGAAAGAGAGCGCAAGGGCAGGGAGGCTGCGGAGATCCACATTCGCAAACTTCAGACCGAGTTACAGAACTCTCGCGATCAAATTACTGACGTGACTCAACAGTTCTTGACGCTGCAGCGGTCCAAGGACAACCTTGATACGGAATTGGCGCGGCTTGCGGACGAGACAGAACCCTCCAATTCGATGGTCAAGGTGCAGCGACAGTATGAATCACGTATCTCTCAACTGGAGAGTCAACTCGAGGATTCGGAAATGGCGAAGGCAACAGCGTCCAAGATACGGGACCATATTGACCGTCAACACGCAGAAATTCGGCGGCTTATCATGAGCAGCGGTCCTAACGATGACGCTTTCCGTTCAAGATTGCTTCGAGAACTCCAGTTGACAGAAGAAGTGGCGAAAGAACTGTCCTCTCAACCCTTGCTTCGTCCCTCAAATACTGATTCCGATGTCCGGACACTAGCAAATGTTACACCTGCGAAGCGCACCTTTCCCGGTACGAACGGCGTTGCGCGCAGCCGCAAGGATTCTTCTCATGCAGAATCTCCTCGCAAGTCAGACGGGCAGATTGCCGCACTCAAGCAGCAGGTACAAGTTCTGGAATTGAAGATGGCTGCCTCTGACCGTGTCCGCCAACATCTCGAGGTTTCGCTACAGGAACTGACATCAGAGCTGGAGAACAGCGACGGCTCCCTGCAGTCCTTACAGCAATATCGCACTCGACTGGCTAAGGAGAAGAGTCGGTTGGCTGAGTTGCTGGAGGATGAAGCGGAGGCTCGTCGCCACGCCGAGGCTGCTCAATTGAACGGTATTCAGGAGATGTGGAACAAGTTCCAGAATACTATCACCGCAGAACGCGAGAGTTATGCACGCTTAGAGGAATCGCGAAAGGCATTGGTGAGTAATCTGGCTTGAGGCTCTACGAGTGATACTGATTGTGTTCTATCCCGACACAGGTTATACAGCAGCGCAGTGCCCATGTGGAGCTCGAAGATCACCGCCGACAAGTTCAAGAGCTCTCCCAGTCGAAGAAGCAACTTCAGGCAGAAGCGGCGGATCTAAAGGATCGCTTGGAGGTTGAACTCATGGCTAAAAACGAGGCAATCAGTCAGGATACTTTGCTCTGATGAAAGAAATTCATTTGACGATGCTATACTTCGCAGATTCCAAACGTCAGCTGCAAGCCCGCCTACAGGAATTGGAAGTTATCACGACCACTTCATCGACTGCTCATTCGGGTAAGCGCATCTTGCTGCCTTGATACAAGTCGTGTGCTCAATTGACTTGATAGAACTTCGCGAGGCTGTGGAGGCATACAAAGCCAAGGCGGAGTCTTACCATGGTCGACTCGAAGCAGTAGAGATCGAGAAAGTCCAGGCCTCTCGCGCTCAAGCTTTGGGTTCGTATCATATTCCTTCAGGCATTACCTGTCCTAACAGTTGTATGCAGTGCGCCGATCTCTGTTTGATGCAGAGAAGGCTCAAGCACAACTGGTTGCCGAGCGAGAGACCATCGAGGATAGTCTAAAGCGTGCCGAAGAGAAGATCCAGGAGCTTGAAACCAGGATTGAGGAAGAGTCTCGAGACTCATCTGACATGGAAATCCTGCGTCAGAGACTATCCGAGGAGATGGACGATGAGCGCAAGCAATACCAGAAAGATCTCGCAGAACGAGACTTTACTGCTGATCAGACCCGTAAGAAGTATCAGGGTAAGCGTGGCGTTATTTCATGCATTCGTTTTTGTCTCTAATCTTCGTGCACCCAGCCGAACTCGCTCAGCTTAGCGAAGGTAAGCTCGAGTTAATTATGGAAATTTCATCTCTAAACGCCGTCTCTTTGCAGAGCTGCAGGGTCAGCGCGATAGTATGAGCAAGCTTCGAGAAGAGATCAGAAAAGTCCGGTCTGACTACGACGAGCTTCAACTGCGTTATGATGACGAAGTTTACAGTGGTGGAGCTTGGAAGAAGGAACGCGAGCGTCTTGAGACCAAGATCGGCGACCTCACGAAGGCTTATGAGTCGTCCACTGCCGCCCAGAGCGAGCAGCAGTCCCAAATTGTTGCACTCCACTCACAGGTTCGCGAGCTGCGCAGCGTGCTCAACGACGCGGAAGCCGACCGCGCTTTACTCCAGAAGGCGCGCAGATCCTTGCAAGCCGAGCTGGAAACCATTAAATTGGACACTGTTGACACGAATAAGATGAGCTCGGACCGAGAGTTGCAGATGCTCCAATTGAAAAAGCAAGATCTCGAACGGTCTCTCGAGGAGCAAGCCGACAGGGTCGAGATGGCGTACGACAGGATGAAAAAGGCCGAGGCTCATGCGCAGGAATGCCAGGTCGAGTTGGGCAAAGTGCGCGTGGAGAACTCTGAGATGGATCGGCTCAATGTAAGTCTCATTGCCCGGGCTGCAGATGAGCTTGATGATTGACATAATTGCAGGCCAATCTTGAAAAGCAGGTCAAGGAACTTAACCTTCGCATCGTTGATCTCGAAACCAAGTCGTATGCTCGGTCACCTCAGTCATCTGCCGGGTCGTCCAATGTTACTGTGCGCCGGCTTGAAAGCCGCGTTGAGGAGTTGACGAATCAACTTTCCCAAGTGGCAAAGGACAAGCATCGCGCTTCATTGTCCAGAGATCGGGACGCTATATTTAAGTTGGCTGAGAGCGATAGACAGAAGGTGCGCCTGGAAGAGGAGGTCCAATCATATGAGGAGAAGGTGATGACCATGCGCAAGACGATGGATGAGATGGTAAGTCTTGTCTTCGCGCTTCTGATGGCCACATGCTGAAGCACGATTGTCCTCAGCAAACGAAGGAGGGAGAACTCCAGCTTGCCAAACGACGTGCAGAGCGAGATGCTGTAGATCTCAAGCAAAAGGCATTAAAGTACGCCTTCGTCTCTTGTCATATTTTGCGCTGCATAATGTCTGATCTTCGTTCAACAGTTTGGAACGACAGGTGGAAAGGTTGCGTGCACGACTAGACCGACCACCTTCGGCTATGCTGGAGCGCGGCTCTCCCGTAGGTTCCCCAAAGAAGTTTGATTCATAGGTGCTGAGCGCCGACGGACATTTACGACCCTCACGATCCATGACCTCATGACTTTCCCTATCTGCAGCGTGCTAATAGTTTGCCTTGTTTAACTACCTGTGTATTGTATACGATAACATTTATCTCCAGTTTCTGTCCTTCCTTCATCTTGAGTCTCAACAAGCTTAAGTTAAACACTCTGCCTCCTCGAGCCCTTCGATGTAGACTCGTTTCACCAGCCAGATGCCATCTTTCTTTTCAACTGATCGTCAAGTGTAGACAATTGATAGTCTTCATGTATTTTGATGTATTTTGAAAGAGCATCTAATCCCTGGATTCCCAGCAGAAAATGTTTTATATACGATGTGGCAGTAACTTGGAGTTGCAATATAAATTTAACACTGCGTAGGCTCCTAAGCCTCAACACTGTGGCCACGGCCGCGGCCAACATTGCCCATACCCAACAAGTGGTGAGCAACATTTTGCAATATTGCCAAGTTGACAGTGACCGGGTAAGCAGTAAACCCCTTCGAAACTTGTGACCCATGATCAACTGATCCAGGACCACTTTACAGTCTCGGTACTCTCGTCTCACCACGTCTCACCACCTTTATCGTACGAAGCAACCGACTGTATCAAGATGCTGCGCCAGGCATCTCAGTATAGCCCGAGGCCAATGTCTCTTGTCTTGCGCTCTGTAGTCTCAAAGAGAATCCCCAAGCAAGCACCGTCAATCAAGCGTACGAGATACTTCGCAACAAGCAGCGAGTCGGTGACCTCGAACGATGGATTCCGATATCTTGTATGGAGTGGCTTAGGCTATGCCCTTGGCGCTGCAACGGCGGCATTGGTCTATCAAGGAGCTGCTCAATGGCATTCCTCAGTAGTAGAGCACAGTTACGCATCTCACGAGGAGGTTCAGCGCGCTATCCAGGATCTTCGGCAAGTCTTGCCCGGGAAGAATCAAGTCGTGACAGATCCTGACGCCCTGAAAACGTATGGGTCGTCGGAGAATTCCTACCACCCGAGTTCACCGCACGCCGTTGTAGTTCGTCCCCAGAGCACGGAAGATGTGGTGCAGGTGGTGAATATAGCGAGGAAGTACAAGGTTCCGGTCACGGCATACAGTGGGGCGACAAGTTTGGAGGGGCATTTTGCTGGGGTGCGTTTCGCTTTTCATGATGTTCATCAACTCATGATGCGAGAGAAAATTACAGTATCATTCGCAAAGCATCTGCGTGGATATGTCGGGCATGGACAAGATCATTCATGTCAACGGTGAGCAGTGGTAACTAGAAATCCGCCTCCAAAGGGCCTTCGTATTGAAGAAAATGCAGTGGATGATGCGGACCTTACTTGTCAATCTGGTGCACGTTGGGAAGATATCAACCAGAGTCTCAAAGACCAGGGCATTCCTCTATTCTTTCCTGTGAGAACAAACGAATCATACTTTTAAATCTTTGTTGCACTCTGACCCCGCACTAGCTTGATCCAGGTCCAGGAGCTGTGGGTATCTTCCCAAGAATCTTTTCTCCTTGTCTTCAACGCATCTTTTCCAGACTATAGGCGGAATGGTTGGGACAGGATGTTCTGGAAGTAAATAATATTTTCCCCAAAACTTGCTTACGAACTTCACTGATGTGCCTCCAAGCAAATGCCGTCCGATATGGCACCGCGAGAAGCGAATGGTTCTTGAATCTGGTATGTACACATGATGGATATGTCAGTATTGCCTCCCATCGACCTGCCATTTACACTTATTCCTCAAGACAGTCGTTCTCCCAAACGGCCAAGTCATTAAAACACGGCGACGCGCCCGCAAGTCGGCAGCAGGATTTGACACGACCAAGTTATTCATCGGAGCCGAGGGGACGCTAGGCATTGTGACGGAAGGTACGAAACGGAGCGCATGTATAGTGTTGTTGAATGAATTAACTCATTCTCAACCCAGCAACTCTCCGTTTGGCGCCGGTAGTCCCGACCAAAGTTGCGATGGCCCAATTCCCCGATGTCGAACATGCCGTCAGCGCCGTACAGGAGATATTGACTTCACCATATGGCAGCAACATCCGTAAGCACTGCTTATCCTGGCAAGAATCGTCAATGTCTCACTCCTTAGGCCCGTTACACAGAATGTGTCGAACTGCTCGATGACAGAAGTATGCAATCTCCCCGACAAGTCGTCTATGTTCCCATGCATCTAAACATCCTTTTTCTCTTCTGCAGTGATGAACGCCATCAACGTCGGCGGTCTCGTCGACCACCCACTCCCTGTCAAAGACACCCTTTTCTTCAAAATCCAAGGTGCGCCCGAAGCGATCAAACATGCCGCCGACACCGTCAAGAAGATCGTCGGGAGGCACAAGAGCAGCCAGTTCACATTTGCCGCGACGGACCAGGAGGCCGCGGATCTGTGGCAGAATCGCAAGTATGCATTGATGTCGACGTTGGCGGCAGAACCTGATTCAAAGTGTTGGACTACGGATGTCTGGTGAGCTATAATGGGACTTGGGTCTGTGGACGCTTTCCGAGAAGAGCAGCTGACTCTTGTCTTTGAACAGCGTGCCCGTTTCAAAGCTTCCGGAACTGGTGTATGAGACGAAGAAGGATATGGCGGCGTCGGGTATCAAGTCTACGATAGTCGGCCACGTAGGCGACGGTGAGCAAAGCAAATATTGCATGACTCCGTTTTGTCATGAGCTCATGCTTGCGAATCTCCGTGGGCAGGTAACTTCCATGCGCTCATGCTGTTTCATAACGACGATGAACTCAAAAGCGTGAGTGCCGCCGTACACCGTCTGGTTCACCGAGCGCTTGCTCTGGATGGAACATGTATGTTTCTCTAAGTATTAGGTTTTTTTCTTTCCCAGGGTAATAACTCGGTGCTTGAATACAGGCACGGGAGAGCATGGCGTTGGTGTTGGAAAGAAAGGAGTATCTCATTGACGAGCTCGGTGAGGGTACTGTTGAGCTGATGCATACTATTAAGCATGCTGTCGATCCGCTCAATATCATGAATCCCGGGAAGGTCAGCGATCCCCTTCTACATGCTCCCGCTCTCACTGATTGGTTGGTTTGTAGCTCTACCCTGATCTTAAGCCATCTAAGCGGCAATAGACTGCTATCAATTCATCAATTGAAGAACATGATGATACCTTTTATTGTATGATTGGCTTTTCCATCTGTTCAGACGAAACTCATGCTGTAAGGATCCATCTCTCCTGCAATCATACATGATCTATGAAGCACGACATAAAAGCATGGTTATTGATATAAACACGACAAGTGCATTTAAATCACTTCGAATTATGTTTGCGTACGAAATCCTCATGAATCGTTGCTTCTTCGCAAAGCATTTGAGGACAAGTAGCACAACTTTCAAGAAATCTTCTTATATCGGAGGGGGCCCGGGCGTGTCAGCGATCCGATACGTCAATTTCTGTGCGCTGACCTGGATGTGCGAATGGCGGTGGTTAGGTCACCATTGTGATCATCGAGACGAACAACAGGAAAGTAGAGTACCTTTCCGGCCTTCATGTACTCAAAGCCTTCCGCAATGCTCGCCAAGCCATTCGGTAGTATGAGCTTGGGGTTGGGCTTAATCTTGTCAGCGAAAGCGGCGAGAACGCTATCGAGGAACAGCGTGATTTTCTTTCCCCTATCTTTGTCTTCCTGCGATGCTGGCGCCCATTTCCTAGGAAAATTATAACTCTACGTGCTGTCATCAACACTTCTGGGTCACTCAGTCAGAGAGGAAGAACGGACCTCTCCGAGCAACTCATAGCCCAGGGAGAAGTTGACTTTGACTGAGGGTCTCGGACTCTCGTAGACCAGAATCGCGGCGACGGTGCCTCCTGCGTCACTCAACGCGTCGGAGATCTGCACGGGCGTCTTTCCCGCTGAGATACAGTCGACAGCATGTGTTAACTTGCCCTGGGTCGAATCCTTGATCTTCTTCGATACCTCAGGATCGTTGTAGTCGAACACTTCGTCCGCGCCCAGCGCTTTGACAAGGTCAAAGTTCTTCGGCGAGGCGGTGGTGATCACGTAAAGCCCGGAGAGCTTTGCAAACTGGACAACGTACTGCCCGACGGAGGATGTGCCGCCCCAGACGAGCAGCGGGATGGGAGTCGATGTGGGCTCGAGGGGCGTGGGCAGGTCAGTGTGCGACTCATAGAGGCATTGCGCGGTGGTGTAGGTAGCTACGCCCAGTTGCGCGGCGTCCTCAAAGGACCAGGTGTCCGGGATGTGCAGGACGCGCTCAGCGTCTGCGGTGACGTACTCGGAGAATGCGCCATTGGGGAGTGTGCCTGTCATACCAAGTGAACTTCAGCCATGAAATAAAGGTTGTTTAAATAGCGGTTTACCCCCATGCAGGAATCCCGCGACACGTTCGCCGACTTTCCTGATACCCTCAGGAACATCTGGACCCAGCTCTTCTACCAGTCCAGAGAAATCACATCCCAAAACCATCCCGCATCGTTTAGCCGGTAATAGTGTTTTCCCTGAGCGATTTGCGGGCCATTTAATTCATCATATCTGCGGTGTCGTAGCAATAGCTGACTCACAGTCAGCCGGATTCTGCGCGACAGCGACGACGTTCACCAGGATCTGTCCTGGTCCAGGCTTGGGTACGTCGATCTCCTTCAGAACGACGGTTCCGCCCTCCCCGACGACAGCCGCTGTTTGCTTGCTGGGAGACATGATGGAACAAAATGAGACTGCAATAAAGAACAACGGATAGTATGGTCACCTTCAGAGCTTATATAGGAGGCTTGTGAGCATGTCTAGGGGTACTCATGACGAGTTCGGGAGTTGGCGTGAATAAGCCTTGTCGAGTCCTTCCGAGTCATCACTCATCATGTAAGTTACCCCGCCCAGGAGTGTACCTCACGAGCGGAGGTACATTTATTCAAGACCTTCAAAAATGCGCTTAAATTCCTACAGCCCAGTGTCTGCTGTTCACACTGCCATGAGTAGAATGATGATGGAAAACAGGGAAGTTAGCTCGAAGTTGCTCACCAGCTACGTTCTCGATTGTCGGAGGTTGTTCAAACTATTGGAACCACGTAGTCTTTGTAGCGACCTAAACAGAAGACAGTCGTTCTGTGTTTAGAACAAAGTGACATACTACAACGTCTCATAAAGAAGGAAGTGCGCCCGGATCATAGATATAGCTTGAATTCAGTACTTCAGTTGAGTTGTTCCTTCAGATGTATGGACAACTTCCTCCGGCCCGCCCAACCCGTACGTGAAGTGGACTTGTTGGGTTACATAACAGGTGACCCTTCCGAATCGTGGACCTCACAGATAGGTTGGTAGGACTCGGAGTGGCGTGGCAGAGGGTTCCGCTATCATCGAGAGAAGCCAAAACAGTCACGTGAAACCTGTCACGTGGGACCGTCAGGACGGCTCTGTGCCAAAACGGAATGCTAGCCTGTCGCATCGCAAAGTCTCTATCCCCCCGAGTATCCACACCATTAGTTGTTTAAAATGCAGTGTAGTTTTTTTTAATCATATGGATCCTTATTTTTCACCCATTCCACCAATTTATTATTATTACATCCTTTCAAAAATTTGATAGCGTCTCAGAAGATGTTCTTGGCAGCTTTTCTCGCCTACATACGCTCTCGTCTATTCTGCATCAAACATGATATATGCCTTTTGAAGCTGCCGCT
>SGPL01000124.1:0-67078 GCA_004802705.1 Bondarzewia mesenterica
TGCGCATCGTGCCCTCCGCGGGCGTCACCGCGTCGTCGACCTCGCTCTCCGTGAGCGGGTACGGCGAGAAGTACCTGCACCGTACGCGTGTCAGCTTCACTAGGCAGGAGGGGGAAAACAGGAAGAAGGAAGAACACGATAGGCATACCACGTCTTGATCTGCCAGTGCCCGAAGTTGACCTTGTCGAAATTCCGGCGCGCGGTGATCTGCTTGTGATGCTGGATATCGAACTCCTCCTCCGTCATCCCCCTCTCCTTCTCCTTCGCCCTCGCCCTCGCACCCGCCCCTTCCAAATGCCCCCCTCCCAAGTCCTGNCCCTTCCGCCGATACACCCACCTGCGTCTCCTCCTCTCCTCCTCCTCCCACCTCCCTTCCGCCTTCGACCGCCTGCAACACCGCCCCCTCAGACATCTCACCCGACCGACTTCGCCAACGCTTGCGCCCAATCAACTTGGCCGGTAATCCACCACCACCACCACCACCACCGTTGTTATTGTGTTTCAAAGTCGACTTGGACTTGGACCTGACCCGCGCCTCGGACTCGGGGACCCATTCATCAAGCCGCTTGTCCGTGTTCAAGTAATGTACGTACACCTCGCCGGCGCGTCGCTCGACGATGTGGACCTGGTCTTTGCCATCAATAATTTCATCAGTTCCGGCATGGTTAGTAATGGAGAAGAGAGTGAGACGAACGACGTACGGTCTGTCCCATTTTTGGAGACGATGTAGATCGGTGGGTGCATCCCGGTCGGGTTCATGGTTGCGACAGGTCAACTCAATGAGCGAGGGATCTATTATTATAAGAGATTATAAGTATACTGTACTCATATACTTCGGTTTTACCGTATAATGTGTCCTGTTGGCGTTGTTAGACCTCGCAGTGTCACGCAGCGTGCGCCGTGGCGTGCACGGCGCCCCAGTTGTACCGATGGATCAATATATAAGAGACAAATGAAGGTGGCACAGATCCAAATGACACGAATTGGCTACGCGGTCCTCAGCAAAGTTGAGACGAAAACAGAGGGAGAGTTCAAGTCCAGAAGTCTACATGTTTTACTTCAGACCTCAAGAAACGTGTATCAGTGCTGAAAAAGATCCATGAATCATCGAATCATCTCAAACGGACAGTACATGCGAGCATGATCGGGCCTGGCGTAACATTGCGAATGGTGGAGATGCATGCAGCATATCATAGGATACAAGGATGAAAACCGAGAAAAAATCATAATCACTCCTTGGCCTCCTCGTGCTCCACAGCCAAGATACCCTGTCTCTTCTCCAACACACGCGCAGCACGACGTTCCCGGGCAGCCTGAAGCGCAAGTTCCGATCCATGAGAAAATGAAGAAAACGGGACAAGGATGCGACATACCTTGTTCTTGACACGGCGCGCCTCCATCTGGTCGGTGAGGACCTTTGTACGGGTCTTCTCGGCTTTCGCCTTGTGAATGTACTCCATCAACACACGCTTGTTCTTGAAGACGTTACCCTTCGACTTCTGGTAGAGAGAGTGGTAGCTTCACGCAGGACGAGAGGATGAGATAAGCCGTTCCAACCTGCACTACGACCGATAAGAGACTCACAGGTGCTTGTCGATCTTGCCTGCCTCCCGGTACTTCCGGAGCAACCGTCTCAACACCCGCTGTCTCCTCATCCACAACACCTTGCTGGGCATCCGCGCTTCAGATGTACCCTTTCTTTTACCCACACCCGTGTGCCGGCCCTTGCGCTTCGCGGCGAGGAGGTCGAGTGTGCGTGCGCGCGAGTGAACGACGGTGGGCTTGATGATAATGCGCCCATCCTTGATGAGCTTCTTGACGTGCGTCCGCGAGTTGGCGTTGCCAATCTCGGACTGCTCGTTAGGGTCAAGCCAAATTTTGCGCTTGCCGACGCTGGCGACGGATGCGGCGAGCCGCTTTTGCGAGCGAAGGTTGACCATCGTCGGGAGTCTGGCGAACGGTCAGTCTGGGTAGCGAAAGGAGAATTGTGTTGCGTCTGACCTTGTTCTTGAGGAAATACGGTCGATGGGAGGGCGCGTCGATAGTACCTCCTGGTGCCCGTGCGCAATTTCGTTACGTAAGACAAGCCACTGAACCTTATCTCAGCAACTGTTACAGTTTTGCTTACGACGATCGGTCATTTCCAGGCCTCCTCGGAAGCCGGTTCGAGCACGACGATCATGAACTTCAACTGAAGGATTCGAACAAGATTCGAACAAGAGAGTTTTCATTAATGGCACCGTAGAGGTCAGGCGATTTCGGGAAATGCATTGTGCTGGCCACGAAAGACGATCTAGCCCACTCTTCAGTCAAAACTGTAGCTACGTACTCCCGCGTTATATCCCGAGACTTCTATGTACACGAGTTCGTAGGCCCACGTCATCCTTGATGGTCGAACCTTGCAAGGTAATACCGCAGCGCCAAGTAAAGGTACCGATGGGGAAAATATCTTGGACTCGTCGAAGGGCAAAAAGCACGCACACTGCGAGATCTTCCCTGGCCGTGCAGCGTCGACCACGACAGGAAAAGCGCTGGCTTACGGTCATCCGCTTCTGAGATAACCAATGACCGCATCTGGTCGAGTATGAGAATATGTTTGGAATAATGGGCCAGCGAGAGACCTGGTGGATCACGAGGCGGGACGGCGTTTGGTCGAGCTGAGCAGCCTCATGTGCGATAAAGAATGGGTTCGGAACTTGTAGGAGAAAACCGGTATCGCCGATGGGGGCGTGTTGGACGTGGAAGAGGAAAGGAAGACAAGGCTTGCTCAGCGGTGCTGAAAGTCGGAGTGGGGAGTGACCCCGATGCGGAGTGTGGGAAAGTTATGACTAAGCTTAAGACGAAGAAACGGATTGTGGCGGACAAGCAAGCCCTGTTCCGAGCCGACGACAGTGTACCTTTGAGCCTTTAGCTTGTCTATTCTCCCGGTCGTTCATTCTCTCTCCTTTCTCAAGGTCTCTTCAAAGGGCCTATAGCGAGGGGGGTTCTGCCCGCTCGCTGCCCTCCAGCTCCCCCTTTCCCCCCTTTCCGTCGTGCCAAACGCTGTCCTTCAACGTGTTCGCCGTCATGATATCCCTATAGACAACACGCCCAAGCAGCTCCACCTCTGCAATCGCCCGTCCCACACCGATCTCGCTTTATCGCCATTCCGCCTTCATCACAGACCCACTCTCAGCCCTTCCTCTTCCACGACACCCATCCACTCGTCCCTTTCCAACACTTTTTCATTCATCATGGCCGTTTCTGATGCCGCAGACGCTCCCCAACCATCATCGGAGGGTGATAGTCAAGACGGTTCGGATAAACCGCCCCATGGTGACTTATCCATGCGAACGACTCGTCTTTTTCAATCTTCTCGCCCCCAGAAACAAGCACGACTAAACGGTGTTTCTAAGCAAGTGGCCGCCAAGCCCCTTTCACCCCCAAATCCTTCTCCCCGCAAGCGTGATCTTACTCCTTCCTCAAATGTTCTCCTCGCACCTCTGTCAAAGCTCTCCCATGTCCCTCTACCGCCCCCAGAGGCTCATACTCTCCCCAAGGAGCCCGGCCACACAGTCAAAAGCCTTGAGAAGCTAGTTCTTCCCCTCGATAGGAACGGTTCCGGCTCTATTCCTGGCTCGATGACGCCCTCCCCCGCAGATACGCCCTCGCCCACGGAAAGCGAGAGCTGGAGCGTGCCTTCGACAAGACCACCCAGTCAGGCCCCCAGTCAGGCCCCTAGTCGAGCGCCTAGCATGTCTGGACCTAAACCCGACGTGTCATCGTTGAGACAGGGTCCTCCTCCATCTGCTTCAGGAAGAACCCCAAAGAAGGGCAACCAAACTCCCGCCGTGCCCTCGACTCCCGTCGAACCCTCCCGCTCCAGGGGCCCGCCCTCCGTAAATTCAGACACCGGCAGTCACAAGTTCACGCTTAAGGAACTCCTGGCGTCGGGACCGAAACTCGCGCGCAAGTCGTCCGCCCGCTCGTCGGCGAGCAGCAAGAAGTCTGACTCAGAAAACGGCAAGTCAACCGTGGCGGAGAGCACTACGAGCCTGTTGAAGAAGTACGGCACTTGCGAGAGGGTTGCTATCGGAAAGGGTGCCACTTCCGTGGTGCGCCTGGCTCACAAGTGGGACAGATCGGAAGAGAAGTTATATGCTGTCAAGGTTCGTTGCATTTAGTGAGCTCGCAAGCTCTCATGCTGACGTTTCGCCCCAGGAGTTCCGAAAGAGACGAAAGAACGAGACAGAAAAAGAATACGTCAAGAAACTAACGGCTGAGTTCTGCATCTCATCGACGCTTCATCATACCAACGTCGTCGAGACCGTCGACCTTGTCCAAGACGAGAATCAGCATTGGTGCGAAGTGATGGAATTCTGCCCTGGCGGTGATTTGTACGCCGCTATTAAGAAGGGCCACATGTCTCCCAGCGAGATCGAGTGCTGCTTCAAGCAGATTCTGTGCGGCGTTTCATATCTTCACAGCCAGGGTGTGGCCCATCGCGATATCAAGCCAGAGAACCTTTTCTTCGACACGAAGGGTCATTTGAAGGTAGGTTGACGTTTCCGCAGTGTTTATCGTGTCACTCATCGTCGCTAGATCGGAGACTACGGCGCATCGACTGTGTACCGCTTGCCTTGGGAAGCGACCATACACATGTCTACAGGGCTTTGTGGAAGCGAACCGTATATCGCTCCTGAACAGTTTTTAAACAAACGTAAGCCCAGTGGGTCAATCTCGCTGGCTGATACCTAATTTTTTCTCCCTTATCCTCATGACCTAGCCTACGATGCCCGCCTCGTTGACATCTGGGCCGTCGGCATCGTTTACTACTGCCTGCATTTCCAAGAGCTGCCATGGCGCGTAGCACAGCAGTCTGACCCGCTGTATGCGGCGTACAGTGCGGCGTGTGCAAACCCACAGCAAACCGCATGCCCGCCGACGATCAACAATTTGTCGCCCCGCTCGTGTCGGTCGCTCATCCGGCGCATGTTGGAGCCTGATCCGAAGCAGCGGGCGCTCATTGATGAGTGCATGCAGCATGCGTGGACGCAGAGCATTGAGGTCTGCTACAGCGCGGCGACACCGTCTCATGTGCATGTGAACGCACAGTCCCTCGCTCAGACGCAGATCCAAGTTCTCTGAGAAGTTTTCTGGTAGTCGGCTTGAGATGGACGTGGACTTGTGATATGGGTTCACCGCTCGATTCTCTTGTCTTCTGAAGGGACAAGCGTCGTGTTTTGTCGCTATGCCTTTCCCTCTCTGTTTCTTTTCATACTCCCACTTACGGTCTAGTAGCTGGTTCTTTTGTCTCTCTCAGTAGCACATGTTCCTTCTGCTTTTTGTTTTGTCTCGTCTCGTTTGATTGTACTCGATCTTCTAGTTGTTGGCCCTACGGTTCAGTCAGTGTCCGTGGGACCATGGACGGTCAGCTTAATTATGCAAGAAATGTCACGAAATATCTAATTTCTTTTACGACTTGACTGACGACTGTCATCTGTGCTCTTCGCACAAAAAGCGAAAATGATGCAGACGATATGGATCCTCATTTGCGTGCCCACATATGAATTGACTGATGAATAGCGTCAATCGACTTCAGATTCGTGCTCGGCTGGGTTAGTAACTTGGCTTGTTCCTAACAAAGACAAACCGCGACTTGCTTCAAACCCTGGTGGCTTGACATCTTCATTCATCTCGTTCGAACTAGACTTGACCACCTTTGGCACGTACTCTACATGTCGGCAAACTTGGATGTGAGTGAGCGCACAAGGACCGTGGTTCTCAATGCTCTAATCCGTTTTCGGCTGCAGCGAGCGATCGAAATTGTGCAGCGCGCTATTGACGAGGATATCAAGCAGAACTACCCAGAAGCATACAACCAGTACAAAAATGCCCTAGATTATTTCATGCTCGCGCTCAAATGTCTGTGTTCCTTCTTGTCCCTAGTCCGCGACAAGAGTCGGATTGCTCATGGGTGCGCATGTGTTCGCGTAGATGAGCGAAACGAACGATCAAAACAGTTGATCCGGACGAAAGTGCAGGAGTATCTAGCGCGGGCAGAGACACTCAAACAGCACCTCCAGAATGCGGAAGAGAAGCGCGCTAAACGTGCTGTGGGCGCGGACGGCGTCACGAGTGGCGGGACCGGGGGCGCAGGCAAGAAGTGAGCTTTCATCTGCGTTCATCCTGGCACCGCGCTCGCTGTTGTTGCCGGNCCCTCATTGTCGTAGCATACTGAAAAAATGAGCATTTGAACTTGTTTAGGAAGGAAGAAGAGGACGGGGACCAGGATCCGGAGGTGAAGAAGCTGCGCGGGGCACTGACGAGCGCCATTCTGGTCGACAAGCCGAATGTGCGTTGGGACGACGTCGCGGGCCTCGAGGTCGCGAAGGAGTCGTTGAAGGAGGCTGTCATCTTGCCGATCAAGTTCCCCCATCTGTTCACGGGCAAGCGCACACCATGGAGGGGGATCCTGCTGTACGGTCCTCCGGGTACGGGGAAGAGCTATCTGGCCAAGGCGGTCGCGACGGAGGCGAAGAGTACCTTCTTCAGCGTCAGCTCGAGTGATTTGGTTAGCAAGTGGCAGGGTGATTCTGAGAGGTGCGTGGCCGTCTGTTTCGACGTGAGATGTGAGATTATCGATTGACGAAACGGGGCAGATTGGTGAAGCAATTGTTCCAGATGGCGCGCGAGTCAAAGCCCGCCATTATCTTCATTGACGAGGTCGATTCGCTCGCGGGGACGCGCAGTGAGGGGGAGTCAGACGGTTCACGACGCATCAAGACGGAGTTTTTGGTGCAAATGAATGGTGTGGGACATGATGATACAGGCGTGCTCGTCCTTGGTGCGACCAATATTCCATGGCAATTAGACCCTGCTATCAAGCGTCGGTATGTGGCCGCCTTTATTCCCTTTGTGATCGACAGAGACGACTGATTAAATGCGTGGAACAGGTTTGAGAAGCGAATCTACATCCCACTTCCTGGGACCGACGCAAGAAAGCGCATGTTTGAGATTCATGTCGGTTCGACGCCGTGCGAGCTCACACATCAGGATTATCGTACACTTGCATTGAAGTCCGAAGGGTATGCTCTTTTGTTGTCTATGATCCTCACCTAAGGCTTAGCAACATATTTCTAGGTATTCTGGCTCTGATATTGCCGTTGTCGTCCGCGACGCCCTCATGCAGCCCGTTCGAAAAGTTCTGTCTGCGACACACTTCAAACAAGTGCCATCAAAGGCAGATCCGGAAAAGCTGCAGTGGACGCCATGCTCTCCAGGAGATCCAGATGCTGTTGAGAAGAGCTGGAGTGACGTTGAGAGCGACGATCTCCAAGAGCCTCCACTGCGCTTCAACGATTTCATCAAATCTCTGGAGAGTGTACGTCCTACGGTGAGCCAGGAAGATATCAAGAAACACGATGCATGGACTGCGGAGAGTGGTGCGTCGTCCTGAAGAGACTGGAATTATCCCTTTCGTTCTTTGTTGAAGAGTTTATATGCAGGCAACGAAGGTGCATGACAATAGATAGCCGCAGTTGGACCGATCGTGAATTGGTTGTATTAATCATCAATTTATCTGTATACCTTTTGCGTTGTCCTTCGGTGCTGTGTTCTCTGGTTTGACATTTTGCTTTATTCCCCATTTTTCTTCACACATTATATCTACATAACTGCTTCCGGTCGGTAATCTCGTCAATATTTCTTGTGGACGCCATCGGCTGATTTAGGACGTGGGCGTTGTTGTTTTGTTGCACTTGGCCGCGACGACTCCTGCTACACTTATTTTCGGAACGATAGACCGCTTTCACTCTCTTCAAGATTTTTATTTACACTTGGAGCCAAGGAAGCTGAGAGTGGAGCGGAAAATCGGTCTATCGTTCTGAAATTAGCTGTAAGCTGCTTCGGATTACACCACGGAACATGGGATTATACAGCCAACTAGGCTTAGACTCGAATCGCAGCTGCAAAGCTCTTTCTTTCGTATTGTGATGTCCACATTGCAATTTCTTTTTGTATCTGATGAGACCGCCATCCGCAGGTGCCACCATCTACACCGGTTCTTTGATCAATCAGGTTCGTTTATTGTCCTTTCACGCTTTTTTCGCGTGCATCCGATGAGCCATGTCAAAGCACCATTTGAATTGTACCGGCTGTGTGGCTGCGACGTTCCAGTGCCAGTGCGGCTCCCTTGTTGCGGCCAATGTGATTGATACATAACGGGTAAGTGCCACCCTTTGTCTTTGTATTTAAGAGACTCCGCAATCCTCCCCATCAAGTTCTCAACTAGCATACGATTTGCGATCTCGGAACACAGCGCCGTGCTTCCTCCTCCTAAGTTTTCTTAGTCCTATCTCCGCATTCTCACATGTATTCCTCCAGTTGCAGTTACAGTGTGCCACGGCGCACGAGAAACCCGATCAGTCAATTATGGGACCGTTCTGCATGTTCCTATACATTGGAGGACGACTCCTTTGAAGAGAAAGCGCGTCGCACACAGCCTGCCGACACTGATGACGACAGCAATGAGGGTTCCGCATTCAGCGAGACAGAGAGCGAGCCAGATACACCAACAGCCAGCGAGTTCTTGGACGCCACAGATGACGATAGTCAATCTAGTGACGACGAGGCGTCGGAGGATGCCCAGCCAGGTCCGGACCATCTCGATGCTCCCTGGCCTTACACTTTCAAGGTTTGTTTGTTTATCTTGCTGATGTGATCGGTGCTGACATCCATGTCTAGTCAGGTGATGCTGTATGGGTAAAAATCTTAAACAACTGGCATCCCGGGAGAATTTCTGGGTCACCCAGAAGAAGAATGTCCACAAGACAGGTTTGTGCTTATCTTACACCCTCTACTGTTATACAGCAGCTTGTTTATCATTTCATTCTTGCCCAACAGAAAGAGGATCTTGACTACGTAGTTCTCTGCCGGATAAACAACGTCAACGTTCGGAGGGATTGTTGCCCTTTGGGCGGCGAGGTCAAGCCCGATATACCCTGGACGAGGCGACTCTTGAAGGAGGCTGGTTGGTCATGAATGACAGCTGTCCGCGGATCCAGCCACTTCCAGTTTTGCGCACTGACAGGCCTCCCCTTGTAGATTTACTACCACTGCAGTACATTGGAGAGTGAATCGATGATTGCTTCCTCATGATCAGCATTTTTTTCCGCCTGACCACTGAGATTTTCCGCTAAACGAAAACAGCGTGAATGCACCTGCTCGCGCGGTGTTGAGCTCATAATTATCGGATATTCTTTAACCGTAAGGTTCATGTGCTATACTGAGTGCTTCAATTCTACGTAGCGAGACAAGTCAAGTACCGTCCGAGAGACGCGACTAGGCGCGACCGACGCGCCTGGGAGCTATCACGTGCTGACTCCTCACTTCTTGTGAAAGACGGCGTAGAGCACGCCAACGACGCCACACCTTTCTTTCTTCCCTTCCGAGTGCTTTCTTGACCGCGTTCCATCATGACAAAAACATACCTTATGAATGGCTTCATCGAAAAGGTACTGCTAGTCGATTCTTGGCGGTGAAAGACATAATATAATTGTTGTACAGATGCAATCGCAAGACCAGGATTTCCGGTATGCCTTGCATGAGTTTGTAGTTCGACGCGTCCTTCGAATTCAATATTCTCCGGACGCAGATATATGGGCCTAAGTGATCTAATGAAGGAGATCAGAGCGGATCCGCAGTCTTTTTTTGGTGATGAGACGATGGAGATGAAGGTTCTGCGGCAAGTCTTGCAGCTGGTCGAAGACAAGATCTCTGAAGTCAAGAATCAGGCGGTTAAGTGGTATGTTCCACCTCTTCGCGTCTTCGTAGAATTTCATCTCACTGATTCATAGCCTCGGCCAACTCATCAAGATTATCCGGGAATCGCAGATGGAATTCGTCGTGGATAAGTTAATCGAGTTCTCTTCAAGCAAAGATGAGGAGCTCCGAGATATCTCAGGATTGGGTCCGTTCTGTTCTTCAATGGTGGACTGGACAATTGGCTCAAAGAGACTTTAAGCATTGAAGACGATCACTTCTGAGCTGCCGCCTGATGGGGCTATTGCCCCGAAAGCATGCGCTAAGCTTACCCCGAAGCTCCTGACCCAGGCATCGAGCGTATGTCTTTATTTTTATGATGCTCTTTTGTGTCAACTGAGCATTACTATTAGCCTGAAACAACGCCAGAAACGCTGATAGAAACTTTGTCGATTCTTTCCACCCTCATCATTCATTTCCCGGTGTTCATGTCACAATTGACTCTCGACCCGCCGCCCATCAAGGATCTGACTCCTCTCCTCACCCATCCACGACCCGCTGTTCGCAAGCGAGCTATCGCAACGATCGCGCAGTTTGTCCCTCTCTGCTCACCACAATTGTTTACCGAGCTGTTAGCGTCTGACATCACACCTAACATCGCTCCCTCTGCCAACGTGGAGAAGCAACGGACCACTGTTCAGCTCGTGGCTGCCATCGCACGGACTTCGCCTCAACTAATTGCAGCAGCTCTCAACGTCATCGTACCGGGTATTCTCAATGTGGTGCAAAGGGATGATGATGAGACTCGAGAGGGATCCTTACAGGTAATATTCATAATTTCTTTCCCATGGGATAGTCTGAAAACCATCAAAATAGGCGCTAGAGGCGCTTGTACTGAAATGCCCTACTGAAGTGACTCCCTTCCTCGCCCAAATCGTTCAAACGGGCAATCAATATATCAAATACGATCCCGTAGGTTTTCACCTTCCCGTCGGTAAGATACCTCAATCTTAGCACTCTGCAGAATTATACAGGAGATGTGGACGAAGACGAAGACATGGCAGAAGAAGATGAGGAAGACGCTGAGCTGGACGACGAGTAGGCATCCATCCCATTATTTTCACATAGTAGTCTCATCTCCTTTGATCTAGGTATTCGGATGAAGAAGACACTTCTTACAAGATTCGCCGCTCCGCTACCAAGCTTCTTGCGGCTATCATTGCCACACGACCTGAGTTACTCATCTCACTCTACAAAGACGTTTCCCCTGTCCTGATATCTCGTTTCGGCGATCGCGAGGAGACGGTGCGGCTAGAGGTATGGGCAGCCTATGTTGCATTGCTGACCCAAACCAGCGTGTACGGTGGCGGATTACAATCCAAGGATTCTGTGGGAGCAAAACGAAAACGCACTGAGGATGGTATGGATGTTGAGGAGAGTGCGTACGATCTCTTGCGAGCGCAGATCCCTCATATGGCGAAGGTCCTTCTAAATCAATTGAAATCGCCGAAGACTCCTCCCGCCACCCTTCAGGCTGCTTTCAATCTCCTGCGTACCTTGCTTGACGTACTTCCTGGTTGTCTATCAAGCCAAATGGTCTCCATCACTTCTATCTCCAAATCAATATTATCGCAAGCCACCACGACTTCCAATTCGACGCTGCAAATTTCTTGCCTGCACTTTTTGTCCTTGTTCTTCTCTACCCATCCACCACCAACCTTTTCCGGTTCCTTGCCTGCATTAATACCTGTTTTACTCAAGTCTCTCCGCGAACGACACCCTCGTGTGGCGTCGGAAACCTTCCGCCTTTTCTCGTCCATCTTGAGCTCAATGAAACCTGTTAAGAACCAAGACTGGGTTGAGCGCCTGTACTCCGAGGCTGTTGCGCGACTAAGCACTAATGATACGGACGCAGAAGTCCGAATTTGTGCCGAGGATGTTATTGCGGACCTGTGGATCTGTGCCACGGATGTCGTGAAGGCTAAGGATAGAAAGGAATGGGAATGCATATGCAGGACGAGTGGGAGAACTGACGGCGCGGTTAAGGTCGTTGCCAGGGTTGCTGAAGAGGTGGATGTTGGAGATGAATGGGTCAATGGATGTGTCGAGTGGGCTCTGACACTGCTGAAAAAGAGCGGCCGAGTCGGCAAAGTCGAGTTGTTTGAATGCTTATCGGTTCTTTTGGCTCGGTAAGTGTATGTCTTTTTGAAGGATGTGGAATCGTTACACTGATGGGCATACAGATATGAGGGCGGTGTACCTGCTGACCTTGTCCCCGTACTCGTGTCACAACTGAAGTCCTACCTCACCACATTCGATATTTCCCTGCTGTCTCAAACGTTCACACTTCTTGCTCTCTTATTGCAATTGTCTCCTGGTATTGCCTTCCCAGAAGTTGAGCGCGAGGTTCTCCAGGATGTCTACATTATTGCGCACTCTCCACTGGTTTCTGGGGCTGCTTTGGAAGCGGTGCTCGCATTCTTTGCTGCTCTCGTCGAGGCTGATTCACAGATCGCGGCACACGTAGTCCCCTCCCTTATGAAGGCCGTGGACACGGCACCCAAGAACACGATGTCTCTTGCGAACATAGCGAAATGCGTGTCGCAAGTGGTCAAAAGTTATCAGGCTGTTGCTGCCGGTGTCATCGCTGAGTTTTCAAAATACATCAAGGTTTATTTGCCGCCGAATATCTCTGTTCTTACTTATCGCTGAGATTCATTTGCAGCCATCGTCGAAAGCAGCACCGGCGCACGTTGTGCTCAGTCTCCTCGTTTTGGGAGAAGTGGGTCGCTCCATGTACGCGTATCATCACTGATGATTTTTAATGCATATTGAACGCATTTGTAGTGACTTGTCACCGCAGCAAGACATTTTCAACAATGCAATCGATCACTTCACAGCCGAACAGGAGGATGTCCGCACTGCTGCTGCTTTCGCTGCTGGTATATATTCACTGGCTACTCGTGAAAACTCAGGGACTGAATGCGGTTTCATAGGGAACATTGCGGTCGGAAACCTTCATCATTTCCTCCCTGCTCTTGTCAAGATTGTAGAACACGATGACCAGAAACGATTGTTGGCCTTGCACGCGTTGAAAGAAGTCGTGACTTATGCATCTCATGGTCAGCTTGAGAATGTAACCGAGATGCTATGGGCTCCTCTGTTCGAACATTCCGAGACCGCGGAGGAGAGCTCTCGAAACGTCGCTGCAGCATGCATCGGAAAACTTATCAGTACGCATCCTGCTCGGTATCTGCCTCAGGTTCATGTACGTGGTTATACGCACACAAGCCTTATTTCTGAGCTTAACACCAAGTCCTTCAGGCTCGCGTCCAAGATAAGAAAGCGACGACCAAAGCCACCGTCTTGTCTGCTGTTCGCTATACTTTCGCAGAGCCATCGCAAACTTACGATGACGTGATGGCTCCTCACGTCCTCGACTTTTTGTTATTGATGATGGATGATGATTTGGTAAGATCACTCTGTTTGAAGATTTCGGCATCATCGTGACCTCTCCTATTCAGAACGTTCGACGTCTTGCGTTGTCTGCGTTCAATGCTGCGGCTCGCACGAAACCTCATCTGATCCGAGACCATCTCCCGACTCTTTTACCCATCTTGTACGGGGAGACCGTGCTGAAGCCGGAGCTTATCCGCACTGTTCAGATGGGTCCTTGGCAGCATAAAGTTGACGACGGTCTCGAGGCTCGGAAAATTGCGTACGAGACGCTTTACACGTTGGTATGCACCATCTCTACCATGTTCATATTGGCTCCCACGCACCTACCCAATGCACTCCCGTTTCTCTCTTCCAGCTTGATACATGCCTGACGAAGATGGACCTCAACGAATTCCTGTCACACGTGCTCGTCGGACTCGCAGATCAGTCGGACGAGATCAAGGTCATCTGCCACATGATGCTCTTCCGGCTCTCGCAAATTGCGCCAACCGCCGTCGCACAGCACCTCAACGAGGCGACACCGCTGCTCGAGGCCTCGATGACAGGCCCCAACGTCGGCAAGGACACCGTCAAGCAAGATTTAGAGCGCGCGGCGGAACTGCAACGTAGCACGCTCCGCGCCGTCGCTGCGCTCAGTAAGATCAGCAGCGCGGGCGTGTCCCCGCGATTCGATGCGTTCTTGGCAGAGCTGAAGAAGTCACAGCAGTGGGGCGGCGAGTTGAACGAGTTGGCGGGGACGCGAGCATGAGGAGATGGCCTTGTTTGCTGTGTTCTTGAACGAAGTGAAGGAACGTTGAAAGGCAGACTGTCTGTACGAATGTTGTTGTAGTTATTATAATGCTGCATTAGCACTTACTCGCTCGCATTTTCCGCGTGAAGCAATCATATTAGGCAATACGATGTGAATGATGGATGTCCGTATAGACACTGAGAACTTTTATGAAAATTCCAGAGATTCAAGCAAAGAAAAAGTGGATAGACCACACTATAAAGTGGCATCCACGGTCTGGGTCAACTCTCTGGTCAACTCATATCCACATGAACTGATTTTGATCTATCGATTTTGCTCCATCTGTACATACACAAATGACAACAGGTCCGAGCTCGAAAATTTTTTCCCATGCTGCATGCCGCGGGATGGAGCTCTGGTCCTCAAGACGAGCACAGCTATATCTAACTCTCAACCGAACAAACGCGTGCGGATCTCCGCCCACGCCCGTTTGCGCTCAGCAGCAGCATGGCCGCCCAGCACGGACGCATTTTCGATGGCCCTGCGACTGAGGTAAGGCATGACCTGATAAACAAATCTGAGCTGCACTGTTTGACTAGGAATCATGAAGGAACTGTGTATGCCTACCTCCGACAAGGCGCCGTACGGGACGTATTTAATCACGAATGGCGAGGATGATCTCGTCTTGTCGACCAGATAATTTGTCAAGGCATCACCCATGCCTGAAGAAAAATTATTATCAGCCATTGTATGTATACGCATCTCCGGACGACTACGAACCAAAAAGCTGGCCCAGAGTCACCCTTGCCACCACCTCATCACCCATGCTCACGACCTCTCTGCCGTCCTGTTTTTCCCTGCAGGCAAGCCCCTGCTTCACGAGCTCTTCCAAGATCAAATCGCAGCTCTCCCAATTGTGCGAACCGAAAAGCACGCCGACGGTCGGCACCGGTTGATGCGCAGCGATGTCGTCGCGGATGCTTGAGATGATGAGGTGCACGCTCGCGTTGTAGCACGCGTCCGTCTCGGGCTTGGTTGACCAGACGGGTGGATGCGGGTCAGGTGAGATGGAGAGTGACGTTCTACTGTGTAGGTTGCGTGGGCCAGAGAGTGCGGCGGCGGCGGCGGCAGTCTCATGTGCAATCGTCTCGTGCGGATGGTAGGCGCCACGGACAAGTTTGACCCCGAGAGCGTAGTTGCCCGCTTTCGCGTCCTTAAGGGACTGTTCCAAATATTCTAAGTTTCTAAACGGGTGTCAGGTGAGAAGTGCACGAGATGGTCGTGGGACAAGCGCACCGGCGCAGATACGCTTGGAATGTCGCATAGATAAGCGGTCGTACTAGAGTGCATTCAGACGATGAACGGTCTGGGAGCTTGTTGAATTGGCGCATGAGGGAAAGCGTCATCGCGTCTATGGCAGGCTGCGAGTCATTGTCTCAGTTCATGGCATTCTGCTGAGACGGACAGAACTCGCACTTGATACCAGCTGCGTGCCATCAGACATCTCGTCAGGTGTGGTGCCATGCAACGATAAAAAAAACAAAGCGTGCCTGTATTCCGCATCGATGATGATTCTGATATCTCGCTCCTGAGCACGACTGCAGATCTTTACCAAGTCCGAATGAAGGTCCTTGATGTCATGAATATCCTGTTCGGTCAGTGGCGATTCTCCCTTAATCTGATCCGAAGTAAGACAGTCCAAGTCGGACGCCCTCGGATATCCGGGGAATGCCATGGCTGGGGATCGCGAGGGCCGAGTTTTGGTGAGATACACGGACAGGTTCACCAAGGATCGAGCATCAGGAAGTAGGGCGCTCTGCGAGAAGTCCGAGTCAGAGCTAGATCATGGACTGGCGAAAAAAGCTTACAAGCTTCACAGCAACCCACGTCCTCCTGCCAGCTGCGGATGATGATCCGGACGCCCTCTGATCTTCAAAGTCAGCTGCGACGTCAATCGATCGGATCATCTCCTGCACGATTTGCTTGTGTACCGGTACCGATCCCTTGGACCCACCGCCCGTCGCCTCCGCTTCGTCCACCTCGACGCTGTAAGCGAACAAAGTCCCCTTGTTCTCGGCACGCAAGCTCTCGAGCAACGGTACACACTCGTGGGCCGTATCCCCTCCGACGAACTGCACAGACCGGAGTGTTAGACATCTGGACGCAGAAAGGACGTCTCGACCGAAGTGCTCACTTGTGCGAAGAACGTCCTTCGAACAAACGCCTCGGTGATCTGTTTGAGACCTGGGACGGACGTCAGGAAGGCGAGGATGGAAGGCGACCGGTCCACCAGAGCGGGGAAAGAACACATCGTATACACGGCATAGGATCTTATGAGGGAAGAGATGGGAGTCAAAGGTCTTCGGGATTCCGTTACTCTTGTCTCTGCGTGATCCGCATGGATTGTCGAGAGATTGTGTCCGATGTACAGGGATGCACCGAGAAGGCCGCCAGAGAGCAGACCATATCGCAGGAAACGGTTCGAACTGGCCGTCGAGGGCCCTGAGACGGAAGACACACCCCTTGAGGGAGAAGTTGTTAACCTGATAAAAGGTAGACGTCTAAAAAGACGCAGAGACATGAGGTTTGACTGCAAGTAGTACGGGGTCAAGACGGGAAGTAAATGAAACCGAGATGAAAATGGAGATATTGAAAGATAACGGGGCGAGGAAGAAAGACGTGAGAACGTGCATGGGTGGAAAAAGATTTAGTGGTGAAAGGGGCTTGGCCACGGTCACTTGTTTGGAAACACCGTTTGGTTGTACGTATTGCTGGCTGGTCACCACGAGGCGGCTTATCGGAACCGTCTTGACTATCACCCTCTGATGATGGTCGGAGGGCATCTGCGGCATCGGAAACGGCCATGAAAAGTAAAAAAGGTGTAGGACAGGGACGAAGGCGTGTGCATCGTGGAAGAGAAGCTTTTGCCCATACATATCATCAACCACCCACCAACGACCCTGGGAATCGTCGAAAAAAAAACTCCCCGCCGTTCCCCAAGCCGTTCAGCACGATCAACAGAGCGGATGCTCGCGGATACGGGTCATATGGAAAGCATATTTATGGCGGCGAGGATGAGGGTGAGCGCCAAAGAGGAGACGGGGCCGACTTGGTCGCAGAGGAAAGGTTGAAGACCGCAAGAAGCCCCAGGCGAGGAAGGCGGATGCGCCGAGAGGGGTACGAAGAACGCTGGAACAAGGCTGGGGAAAGTGGTGAGGCCGGAGCCTAAGAATAAGAGGACGAATTTGGGATCCAGGAAAAGCCTCCTAGTACACAGACATGTTATTCGCGCGTTGGACGAGAGAGTAAACAGATATGAGCACAAATGTACCATTCCACAGTTGCGGGCGCACGACGAGTGCATTCTTTGAGAAGCATGGCAGCGGGCAGTGTTATTGCGAAAGGTGATCTCCGCCTGAAAAGACGAAGCCATTGGCCAAACCACGGCGAGGCTTAAAGTACTGTGCGGGAGAGCCCGCAAGCCTAAAACACTATCCATTGTTACAAACGATAGATTTCATGGGACGGGAAACATTTTGATCACCATAAAGAACCGACTCATGCCGGACTCGTGCCGAAGCCCACTGGGACACGTTCGTCACAAAGGGACTAGAGTCCTGGTCGAGGCAAATAAATTGAGAATTTGGCCTCAACGGAAGAAAAACAGGCGATGAGTGATGAGTTGCGCATTCCGAATCATCTGATGATGGGCGCGTTGACGAAAGCAGCGAAGGATATGAAGGCAACGGTCGTGGAACCGAGGAATGAGAGCATGGAATCCTTGGCCAGGTGAGAGTCACTCAGCCGAGCTTGCATTATGCCCCAGGCATACATCAGACAGACATAAAAGAACCTAAGGATGTTTGACGCCGCATTTTTAGCATCGAGACTGCATTCATGAAACAAAAATGCCTGAACGTACGAGATCACCCCGCGACAATCTCCCGGCCGTATCCACCATCGGGTATATCATCAACGACAGCTGCTGGGCGGGCGGATTCGACGCTGCCCTGACGTCCTCCAACCGCTGCCTCCACCTGGTTCTTATCATCAGCTTCGATTAATGAAAGCCCAAGCTCATGCGAGTTTGAGCCATACACACAGCTGTCAAGAACGAGAACAGATTTATTTCGGTCCTGCAGCATATACACATAGAGGCAACCAAATGTTCATGAAGGTACAGCGTATGCTTCACTCATACGAGCAATGAGCTCTGGAAGCTTATCAGCAGGCATGAGCATCATACTTCCGCCCTGTTCCAATCCGAACGAGTCCTTCTCTCGAGGTTGGGCACCAGTGAAAGGATACTCCAATGTGTGCAGAGCGAACTGAGAGACAGGCGAAAGCCGGTCGGTCAGAACATAATGTTCATTCCGAGGAACTAGAGGATGCGCACTTTTTGTATGTATTCATCCTCATGGTGGAAAGAGAACACGCCTCCAGCTGAAGATTGGGTGGGCGCGGAACTTCGATGACGCTTTGCTTGTGGTGCCGCAGCTTGCATCTCGGCCTCTTCTTCGGGCGATAGTCGGTACGTCCGCGAGAAGATGAGGAAGTGCGTAAAAACGTATGGCTCGTTCTAAAGAGGAGTCGTTGCTGAGTACCATACCGGACAGGAGAGACGAAACGCACGTCGTCGATGGCCCATTTCACTTCATCGGCCAGCATCCGGTACATGTGGGGTATGACCTGGACAGGCATGTTGATGAGACGCTCACAGAAAATGAAGCCGACGTGGTTCATGGATTCGAGGCCCGCGGGACCGACCAGGCTCTGCAGGGCTGCGTGGAATGGTAGGTTGTTGGCTGATTTTAGGAGCGCGTGTGCGATGAGAGCTTTGATTGAAGGGTTATTCTGACATCGAAAATATTCACAAGAGGCACAAGCGACAGGGATTTGAGGTAATAAGACGCACTTGATGGACGTGCATGTTCAGCACAGTGAGGAATGCATACGGGTCGGTTTCCCGTCCGTCCGTTTTGACCGTCGAGCCTATGAGAGGTTGCGACAAAATCAGGTCCGCCAACTGATGGGGATGAAACAGCTCGGCGTCGGACTGAAAAAGCTGAAGGATGAGTCTCTTGAGGGCGATGAAATCGACATCGGGGTTGGGGTCGAAAAACTCGAAGTCGACGTCGACTAAGCTCTACTGGTGCATCGTGAGCCGACGGCGAAGAATGAAGCAAATGAAAAAGCCATACGACATCGTCGTTGTCGATCTCGTTTTCAGCGTCGTCCTGTTTTCGTTTGGACATTTTCGTATCGCAGAGAAGTTGCTGGCGAGACACAAGGAAGACGAAGGCGGCAAGTGGCTGAAAAGGATTCCGCGCCGCGGCGGGAATTGGTTATCGTGACCAGCTGCACCGTTCAGCTCGACTCTCCCTAGCGGGAACACACAGGAACGGACACTCTGGATTGTAGTCTACTCGATCAGATAATTATGACTCCTCGCACTGCTATCTTTCTATATCTCCATCTTCATCTCGGTTTCACTTCCTTCCCGTCTTGACCCCGTACTGCTTGCAGTCAGTCCTTATGTCTCTGCGTCTTTTTAGACGTCTACCTTTTATCAGGTTAACAACTTCTCCCTCAAGGGGTGTGTCTTCCGTCTCGGGGCCCTCGACGGCCAGTTCGAACCGTTTCCTGCGATATGGTCTGCTCTCTGGCGGCCTTCTCGGTGTATCCCTGTACATCGGACACAATATCTCGACAATCTATGCGGATCACGCAGAGACAGCAAAGGAATCCCAAAGACCATTGACTCCCATCTCTTCCCTCATAAGATCCTATGCCGTGTATACGATGTGTTCTTTCCCCGCTCTGGTGGACCGGTCGCCTTCCATCCTCGCCTTCCTGACGTCCGTCCCAGGTCTCAAACAGATCACTGAGGCATTTGTTCGAAGGACGTTCTTCGCACAGGTGAACACTCTGGTCGAGACATCCTTCCTGCATCCAGTTGTCTAACACTCCTGTCCGTGCAGTTCGTCGGAGGTGATACGGCCCACGAGTGTGTACCGTTGCTCGAGAGCTTGCGTGCCGAGAACAAGGGGACTTTGTTCGCTTATAGCGTCGAGGTGGACGAAGCGGAGGCGACGGGCGGTGGCTCCAAGGGATCGGTACCGGTATACAAGCAAATCGTGCAGGAGATGATCCGGTCGATTGACGTCGCAGCTGACTTTGAGGATCAGAGGGCGTCCGGATCATCGTCCGCAGCTGGCAGGAGGACGTGGGTTGCTGTGAAGCTTGTAAGCATTTTGCGGCAGTCCATGATCTAGCTCTGACTCGGACTTCTCGCAGAGCGCCCTACTTCCCGATGCTCAGTCATTGGTGAACCTGTCCGTGTATCTCACCAAAGCTCGTCCGGCGCGGTCAGCCATCGCATTCCCTGGATATCCGAGGGCGTCCGACTTGGACTGTCTTACTTCGGATCAGATTAAGGGAGAATCGCCACTGACCGAACAGGATATTCATGACATCAAGGACCTTCATTCGGACTTGGTAAAGATCTGCAGTCGTGCTCAGGAGCGAGATATCAGAATCATCATCGATGCGGAATACAGGCACGCTTTGTTTTTTTTTATCGTTGCATGGCACCACACGCTGACCGGATGTTTAATGACACGCAGCTGGTATCAAGTGCGAGTTTGTCAGTGTCAGCAGAATACCTTAAACTGAGACAATGACTCGCAGCCTGCCATAGACGCCATGACGCTTTCCCTCATGCGCCAATTCAACAAGCTCCCGGACCGTTCATCGTCTGAACCCATTCCAGTACGACCGCTCATCTATGCGACATTCCAAGCGTATCTGCGCCGGTGCGCTTGCCCCACGCCTATCTCATGCACTTCTCATCTGACACCCGTTTAGAAACTTAGAATATCTGGAACAGTCCCTCAAGGACGCGAAGGCCGGCAACTACGCGCTCGGGGTCAAACTTGTCCGTGGCGCCTATCATCCGCACGAGACGATCGCGCACGAGACTGCCGCCTCCGGCCACAACAACACGTCGCTCTCCATCTCGCCTGACCCGCACCCACCCGTCTGGCCGACCAAGCCCGAGACGGACGCATGCTACAACGCGACCGCGCGCCGGATCATCTCGAGCATCCGCGACGACATCGCTGCTCACCATCCGGTGCCGACCGTTGGCGTGCTTTTCGGTTCGCACAATTGGGAGAGCTGCGATCTGGTCCTGGACGAGCTCGTGAAGCAGGGTCTTGCGCGCAGGGAAAAGCAAGACGGCAGAGAGGTCGTGAGCATGGGTGACGAGGTGACGGAAAGGGTGGCTCTGGGCCAGCTTTTCGGTTCGTGACCAGGAGATGTTTGTGCTTACACCGACTCACGAGAACTCTCTTCAGGCATGAGTGATGAATTAACGGATTACCTGGTCGACAAGACGAGATCGTCCTCACCATTTGTCATTAAATACGTCCCATACGGCGCCTTGTCGGAGGTAGGCGCACGCTGTTCCCTCACGATCCGGAGTCAAACAGTGCAGCTCACATGTCTTTATCAGGTCATGCCTTACCTCAGTCGTAGAGCCATTGAAAACAAGTCTATGTTGGGCGGCGGTCAGGCTGCTGCTGAGCGCAGACGTGCGTGGGCTGAGATTCGCGCGCGTTTGTTCGGTTGAGAGCTACGTACACTATAATACACTATATCATTTAGCTATGGTCTTAAGGACTGCTTTCTGCCTCACCATCCCGTGGCGTACAGCTAGGCACTGTCTCGATATAACATGGCAGGCACTGATGCGGCGCATGGGTTAGTTTTATATTGATCTAAAACGTGACTGAAAGTACGTTCCGTCCATCGCAGACACACGGTCTGCTGCATTGGACAACTAACCGCGCCTGCCATTTTATCGATCTCACCCTCTCAGACACTTATATCGTGCAATTGATCTCATAGCGATCAACGCGCTGACAGACACGCTTAGTTATATGACACACGGACCATGCACGCGATCTATTCTTTGGTCGACACGGTTAGATGTATCTTACAGCTGTGCGTACCTTCTTCGAATGCAGATCTCTAGTGACTCCTGCATGGTGCATACCCGCTTGAGAATAGCATCAGAAGCGGAGAGGGCCACGGGTGGCGCCATGCTCGGAGTAGTAGCAGTCGATGCTGCCGGAATCTTTAGCAGAAGAAGACTAGATGCTGTGAACTCTGGTTTGTCAAGGGAGGAAACGTCACGACGGTCATCCGAGTGGGACATGATGAAAGAAACTGGAGGGGAAACTACAAGAGTTGCTCTCGTACTGCCGTCTGTTCATTGGATGTTTCCTTTTACGGACGCTTTTGTTCTCACTCGGCTCGGAGTGCATGCTTATTGCTCTCTCGCATTAAATTCTACGCCGGGTTGCTGCTCCTATCCCGCTGCCCGCAGACAAAGACGTCCGAGTGTCGCTGCGAGCTTCTTTCTCCACGTTCGTCGATAGGAGAAGTCAGCTAGAGAGTGCATTTCCTTGTTCTGCTTATTTGACTTGTACGGTGTAGTAACTGTGCGATTGTAAAAGTTTTGATGCCTTCAGTTATGGCTAGTGAGGCGGGTTGTACTTGCGCAATGGTAGCGCATTTGGCTTCGATTGCCTCTGTACCAAAAGGCTGCAGGTTGGAGTCCTGCGGTGGTCATAGAATGAGTTTTACTTTTTCTACAAGCCTGACGTTGAGGCCGCTGTCGTGCAAATAGTTTGATGCACAGGACCTCGCACTCGGAGTCATATGCATTCGTGCTCAGATCTACACGCAGAAGATAAGAATCAATTTCCCGCACAGACAACCAAATGCAAAGTAAATATAATAAACCTAAACCAAATGTACATGGGGAATACGCGTAACAGCGTGAAGGCCGAAGGACCCTGGTCCTTGAGAAATCGAACATCCAGGCTTACCAACCCAAACGATTGTCCATACAAGCACAAAGCATTCATCGCGCACCGAGACCCATCTTGAGCAGCGCGCCGACGACGTCCACGTCGTCCCACCGCTGGTTCCCCTCCTCGGTCTCCACAGTTGCCTTCTTGCTCTGGATATAGATGAGTGTGTTGCGGAAGTGCCGCGTGATCATCTCGGGCGTCTGCACGCCCTCGAGCAGGCCCGCCGGAGCGCGCTGTGAGGGGTGCACGTCGGGAGAGGAGATATTGTCGATGCTCGCTGTGATAAGCTCCACGAGCGAGTTGACGAACTTCGGCGTGACCTAAAGAGACATATTAATGGAATGAGATGAGCACGTGAAAAGATTGGTGCGAAGTGAAAGAAGTACCGCCGGGGCATTCCGATCGAGATAGAAGAGGTATTGGTCTAAGGTGTCGACGTAGAGCTGAGTCGTGACGATCTCCTCAGTCGCAGAATTTGCGATCCTCAGGGCCTTCTGTAAGCACTCTAGAACGCGCTTGCTGTCCTGGAGGGGGTACTATAGCGATAATGCTCAGCAGCATGCAGCAAGCGTTGTAAAAAGACAAGAAAGACCTACGGCTTTCGGATTCTCCGCACCATCCTCTTTGGGTACTGGAGACTTCTCAGAGTCTTTCTCAGCCCTCTCGGCCACTGCTAGAGGCTCTTGCCACCACATATGACTGGCGAGATGCACTGCAGACGCTTGGTGCGGCTTCTTCAGGAGCTTGGCCCCGTGAAGCGCCGCCTTGGTGATCAGGGTATCGTAGTTGTCCACACCGAACACCTTCGCGCCTTGTAGTGTGCCGATGATAAGCGTGATTGCCTGCAGCTGCGCGCGCGATTCAGAGATGTTCTCTTCATAGACGGTGAACGCCTCCACGTAGAGATCGTAGGTCAGATCCTCAAACCCGCACTCGTCCGAGATCTGTGCTGCTAGTAAAAAGAGCCGAAGTGCGATGGAAGGCGCCTCGACTTGGTTTGCGAGGATATTGATGAGTTGTCGAACAAATTTGAGGATAGTCGAGACTTTCGACTCCCAGTCTTCCTCCTGTTATTGCACATGATCAGGCTGATTAGTATTCGACGAGGTGGCACTAACCAGGTGTTCGCGGTTCTTGTACCGCCGACAGAGTTTGATCGAAGACGTAATGAGAGCAGGAAAAGTAAAGCGCATACGTTCGCCACCTGCTTCAAAGTGCCTCCGTGCACTTTGTAGAAGCTATTAAAACGACATTATTAGACAAAGAAATTTTGAAAAATTTGAAGCGAGGGTTGGCTCACCTCGAACTGTGTGCTGAGTGATTCTGCCTTGAACAAGTGCACCATCCGTGCAAGCCAACCCTGCTCCTCCGCCAAGTCTTCTCTCTCTGTGCCATATGGCCCTTGTCTCCTCACATCCCGAACGCCCGGCGGTCCAGTGCTTCCCATACCGACTCCCGCGTCTTGTTGATCCCTGATCAGCACTTGACACAATTCAAGAATCCCATTCACATCTTCTGGTGCCTCGATGATCGTTTCATTCTTAAGTACTGAAGAGACAATAGAATGGGCTAAAGTGCGTCGAGTGGCGTATGTTTGCAGATTGAGAAGTGGGACATAATGGGTGAGCGCGAGCAGGGTGAGAACGGACTGGTATGAATTGATGGGCGCCACGAGCAGAGCAGCGAGGTTAGTTGTAGTCTGTTGTGTGTGAAGGTCGGGGCTGAAGACCGTATGAGTGGTTTAGAAGTCAGAGAAATGGCCTGTCGCACCTATCAGCAAATTCCTTGATCTTGTCCCGAGCGAAGCCAAGAACTTGGTCAACATATTCCAGACGATCAGGATAACAGCTAAGAGAAAGGTTAGTGAGGGATACCAGAAGCGCCGTTACGTCTTGGATAGACAAATCTGGCCGTGCCTTGAATGAAAACAGATTTAATTGGCGGATGGTAGCTGTGAGCATGAACTCACCTTGACCAACTCGACGACTTGTTCCCAAAACACTTCAAACAACTTCACGTTCTCTGGCACACCTCTGAACTTCCTAACTTGCAGAGCTCCTTCTTTTTCCTTGCCCTTGTCCAACTTCTCCACTTCACTTCCCTCTACCACGCCATTTGTCCCGTTCGTCCCGTTAGTAATAGGGACGTCAGGTGTCGCAGGGCTTGCGGGTGAGCCCCAAGCATCGGCTTCAACCTTGATTTCGTTCACCGGGCTGGCTGGGTTGCCATTCACTCGCGCGCGGGCCCTCTGGATCTTGACTTTCTCTGCCAGACGCCGAGCAGCAGCCTCCTCCTGGCGCTTGGTCTCCTCAGGGTCTTCGTTCTCGGCTTCGCGTGCAGCATATGCGGCGAGGCGGTCGATCAGGGCAATCACAATCTGCTTGATGTTGACTTTGGGTTGCAATTGGGCAGTTGCGGAGAGGAAGGGGCCGAGGGAATGTAAATGGAAGTCGTCGGTGAAGACCTTGGGATATGCAAGCAGTGAAAAGAAACTCATAGTAAACATAAATCTATACACACCTGAATAACCACTTCCATCAGGTATTCCTGCGCAATCACGTCCTTGCATTGAACCACTTGTTCCAATACCGCGGGGAGAATGGTCTTCTGATACAAGTCCAAATCCACGCCATCGAGCTGGCTTAGACGAACAAGGTTCGTGCCGACCAGAATTCGCAGCTCCCTCCGCTCCATTTCTCGCTTCTCCCGATCGCGCGAGTGACCCTGGTGTTGGAGACGAACCCAGAGCTTATTCATCTCAATGAAGTTGGTTAGAACGAAACTGATAGAATCCTCTAGATTTCCAGCGGGCCTTGACGCAGATTAATCAGTTAAAACGCCAGTAATTTACTTGAAAAAAAAAGCATACCCAGGGTCCTGACCAACTGGCAGATGATCCCTCGTTTGCCCGCTCAGGTAATGCCGCAAGAAGAGACCTCTGATAGGATGCAGCACGCCCCGGGACATCTCCATCATATCCTTCATTATCTCCTTGACTGGCGCATCGGGGACAGACATATACACAGAGCCAACAGTGATCATGAGATACAGACGGGGTACAATGTTGCCAGCATATTGTACAAGCTCGTATAAGTCGGCGAGGTGGTGCCGTGATTGCGTATGAGCATCGTACAGATAATTAGATAAGTGTCGAAGAGCGTCGAAAACGGCCATATCTACAGAAGAATAGTCTTTAACCTTTGCGACTTTATCCGGAAAGTAGGAGGACTCACAGAGTTCATAGTATTGCTTGGGTGACAAAGAGGACGTCCGGAGCTCTGCCAGCATCAGACTGGCGCTCTTCAGTGCATCCATAAGCTGGTCCAGTTCCTAGATGCATCAAGCTGGTGAATACGCGTCTGTTATACCTTGAAGAACCTCCACAACCCCGAACTGAGCAGAACAGGATGGATTGACGCACTAGATGCCGCTTCATCTGCTGAACCTGGATTTTTACAGTGCTGAGAGCCTCACTGAGCAGTTTACCCTCTTCCATGACGATATCGGCCATAATATGAGGCCGCGAAAAGATTGTGCTGATGAAGGTGGAGAGGGCAGCCAAGGAGGCGCACCAATAGACGGAAATGCGATACGGTGTTCGATGTGACGAACCTCCTGCGCATTTGTCCTAGATTTGTCACAATTTCTACTCGAGATCTCATTTTTGCGCCAAACGAGTGATCTTCCCAGGAACTCCCAGTCCTTTGAGACACCAAAATCAATTTTTGGCTACCACTCGCACAGAAACGCCTTGCGCAAAAAAAAGTCCAAAATTGTTAAAATTGAAGCTTGAAAATACATCTTAAGACTCTTGCTTCCGAAATCCGAATATCTGACTGTTCTAAGCAAAAACATCGGTCTGAAGGACCAAAAAAGGGCAAATTAGCGGGTTAGGGTTTCACCCCCTCAGCACGATTTCTACACCACCTCAGAAACCATCTAAGAGCTAACTATTGTTCATGGGATGTAATGTCAATGGTTCAGAATGAATTTTTTGTAAGAAATGAGGCAGGGAGAGACCTCCGGAGCCAGATCCAAAGTGTCGGGTGATCGAGGGCTTTCGTAAAACGCGGACCTCATTAATGATTAATATCGTGACAGCAGGCTGGGATGGGTCGGCGGCGGGGTCGGTGAGGGTACCATAAGTACTTACTTACTGACGCATGGGTAACACAGCAGATTGAATTACAGTACAGCAGACTTCCACCTCCATAGATGTGAATCACGGAGATGGTCCCCTCGATAACAAGAACCAAACTTTCAATTTTACAAGACCCTCAACTCTACCTCAACGCCCAAATCACTTACTTATGCAGCATCTTCGCAACGGCAGCATACACGGCTTCCCTCCGCGTCCCACCCTCACCCTCAACTTCGGCCTTAATTCGCCCAGCATCATCCAGAACAGTCCCGTGAGGAGGACACGACGGGAGCGGCTTGTCGCACCCGGATTGCGGGGTGGAGGTCGTCGTTGTTGGCACGATCTCGCTATGGACCGTCGAGGAAGATTTGATTATATCAGGGACGATAGGGGCAGTTGTGGGCGCGGGTACGCGCACGTGCAAGGCGGGCGGCACGTCGAGCGATGACGATGATGGGTCTGAGTCAAACGCGGGAGAGGGAAGGTACGAGGGCAGGATGTCGGACGTCACGGACGGAGTCTCGTCCGTCCGTGTCCGCGGCCACTCCTGTCGCGCGGACGACAATGACATCGAGACGACTTGCAATGGCGTGGGAGATGGGGTTTGGGTTTTATGGTGATGGTCCTGAGGGAGTACTGTTAGAGTGTGTGGAAGCGGAAAGGGTTCGTGCGTCCGCGCGCGTGGTTCTGAGTCGTGTCGGACGGGGGCAGGGGCGGCATAGGGCTCTTTCATGAATCCGACGAGGTCCACCCGCGCGCGTTGGTTTCGGTCGGATGACGACGAGGACAAAAGGGAGTTGATAATCAGCGCCTTCTCAATATCTACGTCCGTCATCACGCGGTCGAGCAGGCTCACGCTTCCCGACAGGCCCCCCAGCACGCTACTACCGCGGTATCCACCGTACTCCAAGCCGACTTTGTCCATCATGCCAGAGCCCTTCCCCGGGTCCCGCAGGACGCGCGCATCTCGCTCGCGTTCCGCCACGAGCGCGCGGCGGTGATGCAGTGCTAGGACGCCCGCTGCTACGAGGACAAGGCTGGCGAGGGAGAGCGGCACGGCCAGTGCGACGGTGGGTGGCGAGGTATGTGCTGAAGCTACCTGCGTTGACAATGCGGGATTCGACATTGTCGTCGGATTGGTGGGCGATGATGCAGGTGCGGGGATGGAAGTAGACGCATTGGAAGGTTCACTCGTCGAAGTCCGAGAACTGGACAGTACGGCGGGTGGTGATTCGGAAGAAGAGCCCGATGAGGCAGGATCAGGATGAGAGTCATTAGGGGTAAATACTGATGCTGGATTCTGTGAAGAGGCTGTTTTCCAGTGACATGAAAATCATGAAAATAATTATCCAACTAAATGCTCACGACTGAGATTGAACGTGGGAGAGGATGTCGTCTGTCCAAAGTCGTCTTTCATTTGCAGAAAGAGTCCTACTGCATCTGTCACATTCGGGACTGTTCTGCATGTGTTTGTGTGTTGGTATCCGTTCAACAGAACATGGGCGAGTAGACCTACAAAGACACAACGTAAAATCCAGCGCTCTCTTCCACTGTAGGCCACACCAGATCACCGCACCCCACTGTCTCTCCAGAACATAGACGGAAAGAAGGTGAGACAATCTTCTGATCAGCTTGCCATTTGCCAATGACAATGTCTCCTGGTCTATAGACGTCACCAGGTCCAGGACTGATCCATGTTATATTGGACGAAGATAACGGTTCCCTGGCAACCAAATCCGAGTATGAAAGCAGAGTGGAGAGAGTAGGAGGAGATAGGCTCAGCATAAAGAAGAAGTAGCAAGTTCGGAAAGAGTGGGAGGACAGGCGCTGCCTGCGTTGCTTCAAATTCAGGGCCGTCCAGCGGGAAAATGAAAGAGATTTTAGGGGTGAGGAGACAAGCAGGACAGGCAATGAAACCGATATGATGGTCATTGGTATCAGGACGGCTGAAATCGTGAGGTAATCGATTCAAACTGTCAGGCCGAATAATAATTGCGACGATGTGAAGCAAAGTCCAGATGACGTGCTAGGCAGCGTTGCATACAAAGATCTTGGTGAGAGGGTCATGGATCAAGCTGGAGTCGAAGCCGTCGAGTCTACCTCCATGTTCGCGCTCTGTATTGCGCCGGAGGTGTTGATGGCTTGGCTAGAAAAATGAGACAACTGGTCTCTGAAGACAGAAAACGTGCATGAGATGGGCAGCAAAAGAACCGAGAAAAGAAGAAACCAATGAAGCCTGACCGTTTCTTGTCTCTCAACCTTTCCAACATAGCAATGACCTCATCTTGTTCCTCAATTAACAGCTCGCCTCCTGGCAGAGTAGTCGCCAGTTCCCTTGCGCGATTCAACGAAGTCTTGAATTCTTTTGTCTGCAATAATCTTTATGAGTCTGGATATCAATATCAAGCGGTGTATATTGCGGACGGACAGCCTGTAGAATTCTCTGTCTGGCTTCCTGCGTTCCGACGCCATCTGGTTGCTGCGTGAGCTCCAAAACTGTCAGCAACTTGGGAAGAAGTGATTCGAACTCAGAAGAGGGAAGCGAAGTGATGGACATTATGGAGAAGGTTTGAAGCAGTACGATGTTATGTTCGCGGCCGAGACCCCGGCGGCGACATGAATACAAGTCGAGTCTACATAGCCACAAGCGGTTGTTTGGTTCCCAAGCTGTTGCCAAACAACGGTTCATTAAGATCCGGGAACAAACTAACCGTGACAACAGCATGTGCAAGGGTGATATCGTCTGATATCGTAGCAGTTCGCAATTGAGATCGGCGGTTTCTTACTCTTCCTCATTATAAATCTTAAAACCAGGACTACTATGTACTTGGTTCATCGCGACATCGCGAAGCCAAGCATAGACGACCCGCAAACCGATCAGTGCACTACATCTGATAGCAGAGGTCCATAAAATACATTAGTACAAGATAATCAAACAGCCTAGCATGAATCCCTGGATATATTACAATACACAACAAGATCACCAAGTCTCAGGCCTATACAAGGGCAAGACATGTCAACCAGAGAGCCGAGCTTCAGGACATCAGAGGAATACTTACCCGAAAGGTTTACCCCCCGCAGGTATTGCCTTCAAAGGCTTCGCAGCCTGATCGGCCGTCAGCATGTATACAGTGTTGCCCCACCAGCTCTCGATGGTCCCCTTCCCTATTGCACCATGTTGTGGATACTGGAGACTGTATCGTCGCCAATGAACCAACTGCCTGCACGGCAGCCATAAGAAAAAGACAAACCAGAAAAATACGAGCAGCGTTCCAATTGCCGTCCCGGAATCTAGGGCAGCAGAAAGTACGTCTAAAACGCATGCAGCATTAAGAACAGACCGAGGGCAGGCAGCGCAGGTATCCTCACAATTGTACTTCGCCCACCAGCTAAAGCGCCGATTTCGAATCAGATAGTTGAAGATGAATCCTACGAGGGCCCATGGAATATAGTTGACGGCCGTGGCCGGAGGTATGTTACCGGTCCCTGATAGAATGACGGGAATGCTGTGAAGAGAATGAGTGATTCAGACCAACCAGCACGTCGGGAAATTTACTTGATGTATCGGAACAGACTGCTCGGCCACCGTTTGTTAATGACCCAGGCGATGACCGGAGCAATGGCACCGACGAGGAAAAACCAGGTGAGACCTAGTGCCAGGGTATTCGTTCAGTTGATGCAACTTTCGAATACAATTGTTCGCACTCTGAAACTAACCACTGGAAGCGGAATCAGTCGATCAGCCACTGCACTCAGACATACGGAAGAAAAGTGGAACCTACTGATAAATCTGCCCAGAAGAAAATTGCCTTGTAGGGCCGATAACACCTAACCGAGTTCTGTCAAGAATTTATCTTCGTAAAAAAAGGGAGGCAATTTACCCCAGACGATACTAGCCACAAAAAATGTTTCTGTGTTGGCGCAGATGAATCTAACAAACGCTGTAAATGCACCAAGTCACCTGGATTGGTAATGTGGAAAACGCACTTGTCTTCCTGATCGGGCTGGCATACTCTATCGATATGGTCGAACATCCTGGTCGTGATATACACAATGAGCTGCAACAGAATCCAATCATGGGCAATTGCACAAACCAGTGCTGGACACCAAGCTGCACTGTACCCGCAACAGCAGTAGCTACAATCTAGCCGATTGGGAATGGGTAAATAGTGAGCAGCGAGATAACCGCGGGTGACTGACTTGGCACCAAAACATTGTTCTTGGAGGCACTTTCATATAGTGTCCTAGCTTAACATCGGACGTGTATTGCAACGCCTGAACCATCATCTGAAATGCGGTACAATGTCAACACCTCCGCCAGCGAAAATGGTAGACAGAAAGCAGACTGACAATATATCCATACGTCTTGAACATCATCATGGCTAGCGGTTTTCCCGGAAGCGCATAACCCGCAACCAGCTCTGTGAGGACGTTCAAACCAATTTGCTGATTGGTGATCGCTTGGATCATACCCAAGGGAATGATGTAGACGCCCGCGACTAATAGGGAGAGAAAGAGACCCCATACGGGCATCTGCGTGGGCCAGACTTCAATGGTAACAGCGCTCAACATAAACATAGCCACTGTCAAACAAAGAAAATGAGTAGCGATAGACGATAAAAATTTTGACTACGCACAGAAGATGCACAAAAACCACCATTCAGGTACTACACGTCCATAGAAAGCATTCAGACATGAGATTTTCAATTTGAGAAGATCACATACCACTCTCGTACCGCGCCATTAGCCTGGCATGCACATCCGGCTGCTCATGCAAAGACCGTCTCGCTTGTGTCCATATTTGTTTACGAAAGTACAGAGCCGAGTGCACAAGGATCGCCGTGATGCTCGCAAAGCTCATACCATATGACAACGCAAACGTCATACTAGAACAAAAATAAGTCGCGACCCACGAGATGCAAATGCCGTATAGACCTACGAAAGGAACAAGGGGCTATAATTCTTGTAGCCTTCTAAATCGAGCGTTGCATCCGGTGTGAGGATGCGAGAAACGTTGTACTCCTTCCCCATGTTGTCAAATGACAGGCGGGAAGACATCCTGGGTGAGCTATTTTCAGGTTTCATCATCAGATGACGGGTGAGAACAGGCAACTCACGGCGTATATTCGGCATACCACACATTCGTATACTAGGAAATCATTTGAGCGAAAAGGAAGCCGCAAAAGATATTCAAAGGCATACATAAAGTATGGGTGCAATGAGCCCTGCATTATTCAGGCTTTGAGTACAGTTTCCACAATTTCGCGTTATCAGGTGACAAATCCACTCACAAAAGACAATCACAAATCCAGCCATGACGTTCGCCTCCGCCCACCCTGCGTCCACGCTATGTCAGCACGCGTTCATCCGGCGAGAGAACTGTCAACGACGTACATGGCGTAGCTAATCTGGTATCGATGGACTATCAGCAAGCGGCGATCATTTAGGGGCTGCGGCGTGCTTACGGACTGCCGTTGAAGGCGATGTTGCTCCAGTCAAAGGTAAGGACGGACATGCCTGGGCGTCCCGGGTGTTAAGTGATGCAGCGAGATAGCAAATTAAGAACAGACCTAGTCCAGAACTATACCCGAACAGTTGATTAATTTTCTGGAAGTTGTACTTGTGAGTAAGGCGCAGACATCGAGGCAAAAATGGGCAAGCTAACAACTGGAAATGAAGAGCAAAAGTGAGACACGTCTACGACAAACTCATCGACCTTAGGGACGCACTATTATTTGGCTTGATCCAGGTGACCTGTTTAATTCTTCTAAGTAAATGAATGCAGACTAGACGCGCTTGTCTCACTGACCCAGGTGAACGTAGATAACGCTGTGAAGAGATATCCGGGGAAGAGATCTAATACCAGGGCCGTTTCATGTCAGGGACATCATGCGTCAGGTCGCACGAGCGACAACTTACACCAAATTGTCGCTGCACAGAAGCCGTAAAAGAAGAAGCGCTCTCGGCTCATCCCATAGTGCTTGCCGTATCCTGTGTATGCCTGTGAGTGGAGGGTGTTAAATAGGGCGCACGAGACCAGGTTGGATGGCCATACTGCATCAGTACACAAACGAAGGTGGTCAAATCTCAAAGATCAGTAAGGGAATACCGTCTGTACGCACTCATAGATGGGGGCGATACCAAGAAGCGCTTGATGATGCCGCCCAGCGAAAATCCGATCAGTTGTGTTGATATTATCAACAGCCACTGATACATAAACGACCATTCCTGCCCATAGTATACTCGCTGAACAGCCAATATATCCGTCTGGAAAATAGGATGATTCAATCAAAGTGGGGGATCGATTCAATAATCTTAGACTGGCACGTACGGCATAGGCACTGGTCGAACCTACTGTCGCCATAACAGTGATAACGACATGCTCTTTGAGGGTGAAGGGACCAGGATTCAAATGCACGCCAAATATCTTGACGTTGGGCATAAACCGTGCCCACGTCCTGCCCAAGGGAAATGACACTAGTTGCGCAACCAGCTTGTGACCATGTCAGTCGTCCGAGCAGTGACCGATGCATGATCGAGGCTTTTAAGACATGAGCTCACCGAACCAATAGTGATACTCGGATATCGGAAAACCATGAACTGGTTGAGCCCTGGAATGACTATAGACCAAAGAAGACCGATGACCCATGCTCGGATAGTATCGACGGGCATATTCATATCGTCGGTGTTTGATACGGCGGCGCGTACTTCAGGATAGGGAGATTCATCTTCCCATTCTGATAATCACCTTGAGCTCGAAACCCGCATCGAACAGATGGCATACGCTTCGAGTTACGCACCTTGACTTAAGACCGAAGCCAAGTCAATATTCGGATCGTCAAAGTCCGGCTCCTTCTCGACAATATTCTGAGGCGCCTTCAAACATCAACCCCATCGTTCAAAAGCACCAGCAACGGATACTCACCACTGCGCGATAAGGAATGGGGGATGGGATGAGGAGACCTCAGGAATGTGGGAAGTGACAGACAACACTCACCTGTACCCCCATTCGCCGTCACCGCCCACTTCGACTGAAATTCTATATCCGCCTCTTCCACCCCTCTCGCTGGTGGTTCCTCCATGCCGAGCAATTTTGTTGAATGCGCCTATTGTCCAAGATCGTGTGAGGGATATCCGTGACGGCTATGCATGAAATGCCTGCCGCCTTGCAAATGAGACAGTGTTCCAATAAAAATATACGATCCCGCGACAGTGACAGTGGGCGAAGTGAAGAAGTGAATATCAAAGATTGACAAACGGGGGACGGGTGATAACCGAGGGAGTAGTCGATATTAAAGAGCAGTCGGGGCGGTGATCACGTTAATAGGCGCGCTTGTTATTTATCAGGCACTGGTCAGGGACAATTATCCATAGATGGTTCGAGCTAGTCCTACGCTATCGCGCACTACGTTCGTCGACCCGTCAAACAAATGATGGAACACTGGGCCTCAGGCCTCAAGCTCAAAAGCTCAAGGACGACAAGACCACATTGATAGCTCGAAGGAAGAGTGGGACTAAAAGCAGGTTGTACGTAGAGGTTAGTCTCATCCCCATCCGTCCCGATAACCGTTGGCATGTTTCGTAAGTTATATATTATCTCATGAAGAAAGATAACGTTAACAATTTATCATACTCTCCATCGTTTCACACCGTTGCCGCCGATGGTAGATGACCATAGACGATACGCGCTTGGGAGAAATATCAAAAACAAAGGTTAATCAATATTGAAAGAGGCGGGGCGTACCCAGGCGTACCCTGATATAAGTAAATCCCCTTTCCCATTCCCAAGAGATAAGATCTATTGATCAAACAGACACGAGAGAGAACGTGTGGCCCGTGCGTGGCCGGCATTAAAGGAGCTTGCACACCACTCACATAGACTACTGTTCTGTTCTCAATTTCAAGCCTATAATCTTCAATCCGATCCGGAAAAGGCTCGGACATATATAGGCACATGCAGGAGCCCTGGTGGGCAATGTTCGTGAACATAAATACGTATGTATGTTATGCAACAATCGCTACTTATTCGTGTACGGCGACGAAATCAATTACGGACGCGTGAGGGAGGAGAGTAGGTAAAGCAAAAAAAGGTGCAATCCGTAATTTTAGAAATGTAACTGAGGAATTGCGATGAAGAGTGACAGCAGATTAACACGATTATCACAACATAAAGCCAAGGTATAAAGCAAACCGACGAGCAAATTATGATGCGGCATATCTCCAGGAGAAAACAGTCATGGTGATCGCCCAAAGCAAGATGGCAAAGATCAGAACTTAACAATGGCATAACAGGACAGCAGAGTTTTGGGGGAACGTTCGATAGTGCGCTCTCCGTGCGCTGAAGAATCAAAAAGGCAACGACGTAGAATGCGTGGAGGAGTCATATGAGGCGAATCGAAGATATTGAAGGGCTCACGTAAAGGAACACAGCCTTGCCATCGCACGTCGGGTTATGCGACGTCGATCAGAAAAGCACCAACCTTCCCACAGCCATACTCATGTTCATGACATCTTTTCCCTGCAAACCTGGGCCGGGAAGCTTGCCTCTCCAGCCCGCCGGATGGTACGGGTTCGGAGGCGGATTCTCGTCGTATGAGTCCCTTTCTTCCCACGTGTCCGCATCTTGGCATGGCAGCACAGGAGTAAGAGGGACGGGGCAGGCCTTGGGAAACGGAGAGAGGTCGAAGCTCTTCAGACTGGGCGGGATCCACTGTGCAGGCGAAGGGGCGCGACGACGACGCTTCGCTCTTCCAGATGACGACGACGCAGACGATGGAGAAGCTGCGCCACTAGCTGCACCCACGGTCGTGGTGCGAGTGCGTCCCCGACAGCGGTATGACGTGTCTTCCCGCTCGGGAGACTGGGATGTGGCGATCACCGCAGCTGGCACAGGATCGGGAATAAAGACCGAGACATTTGTCGACGCCCCAGATGCATCGGTGGCGGGGGCGGCGGGAGTCGCGGGGGTGGCGGCGGCTGAAGCTGCTGCTGCACTCGGACCGCCGTGAATAGGTCGTAGAACGCATCTTCGGATATGACGATTGAGATTGGAGGCAACTCCGAAACGCCGCCCACAAGTCGTGCAGGCGAATGCTGACGAGGTTCGAGGCTTCAAGATAACTTTCTATTCAACAGATCTGAATGGACGAACCTTTCTCCCCCGTGTGGACCAACAAGTGCTGCGATGAGATCAAGTTAGACTTCCATGTCGAAGGCGCCGGTGAATTGAAGATCGAACCTTTTTCAAAGTACTAGGTCGATCGAAGCTCTTATGACACATCCAGCACGCATGTCTCTTCTCTCGCACGCGCGCGGGTTGAGTCGAGGCCTGGGGCTCCCTCTCTCCTGAATTGCTGCCAGATGCAGAGGATGGGGGAGGGCAAAAATTGCGCTGCGGTGGTATGGCCATGGGGGCGCTGTCGATGGGATCAAGAGGGAGATACGGAAGATTGAGAGGAGGGATGGAGTTGGGATTGGAACTCGGATTGAAATCCTGCGAGACAGGAGAGTGATCAGTTGTAGCGAATTGTGGCGTCCAATGTGAGCGTTGCCAGGCCAATGCTCTGTCCTGGAGGTAGGGCGCGTGATCGTAGCGCTCGATGGAGGACGATGATCCTTGCACGAAGCGGAATTCGTCGACGAGATGGTCCACGCTGTAGGCCCCAGCTGACGAGGCTACGGGGAGATGATAATCGAACGGGTTAGCCATGCAGAAAGAGAAGGAACGGGTAGAAATAAGGATAACAAGTGTGAGATGAAAGCGAATGATTATATATAACGAGTCGAGCGCATGGAGGTCGCCGGAGGGCCTGCGCGTATAGCTCACGATCGATCTGAATAACCGGAGATCTCGCGGAGTCAATTTTGGCAGCAAATCGGGTATCTTCCTTTCCCGGCACTTTCCTCAACCACTTCCATTTGTCTTTTCAGCTTCTCAGCCTTTTTTGCAGCACAATTAATCATTGGTCCTATACGCACCACGCTTAACAGCTTCAGCTTCACTTCTTGATCTCTGTATGGTCAAATGAAAATGTTTAATGCCTCGAAAGCGAACCGACTGTCATCCTTCAAATTTTCAAAGCTTCCGCACTCAGCCAATCTACTGAATTATACTTGATCTTGATTTCCGCTTCGATCTCCCCTGGCACCACACGACTATATATGGCGTTCGTCCTTGATGCCGGAGGATATCGGGTGTGATAAATGTGGTCGACAATACGCAAGTCAGCTGCATATCACAGCCTGACATGGTACTCACATCGTGTTCGATGCACGCACCTGAGCGCGTGTTGTCCTTGTGACTGTAACCCACCGGCCACATCAGAGATTGCGCTGAATAGCGCCTAGAACAACGAGACGTGACCGCGCAAATTTGAAGGTTCGTGTCTGAACGGATCTTGTGAATACAGATACAGTGATCAATCCTTCACCTTCACCTTCAACCGGATATGTCGAAGCCTGTTTGTCGAGTCTTCCATATCGTGATATTGTCTGCAATCGTACCTTTCAGGTTTCATCTTTGCCCATGTGCTCTTGCAGATGGGCACCAATGTATTCATCTGTCAGGTACTTAAAGGGATATAATTAACATCCTGAAAAGGCGATGGGACATACATACGCGCACGCGCAGCGAACAAATCAGACAATCCTGCATAGCCTGCCGGCCCAGAGACAAGTAATTCTCTCGACGACAGCATGAGACCTGGTGGAGACGATTGTTCTGTCATTGTTGTAATCATGGTTGAAATCATGATTGAACGTTGCTGAACTGCTACAATCGGTCAAATGCAGGGTCAAAAACAGCTTCGGGGCTCACCGGCACTAATCACCATATAATCAGGATACTCATCCACATCTCACATTCACTGATGAGTAGCCGGGTAATGCTGGGCAAAGAGAACCTCATTCAGCTGACAACGTTGCCACACGACGTACGAAGGTCGCGCGCACTTGGAGGAGAGAAGAGATTAGACTGAAGCATCATTTGAAATGAATGACCGGCAGTCCATGACGTTCTAGAAGAAAAGTTTCCGGTAAAAATCAGTCAAAAAGCTTAAATCAAGGAGCATATCGACCACGAAACGTTCCCCGCGTCTGTGTTCTACGGCCCAAACGTCCGAATAACTCAAAGCATTGGAAAAGTGAGCAAGCTGTAGGAAGATAATTATTCAATAATAGCATCATAGACATGGTAAGACCGGGATTGGCCTGAAGCCTGATGCCAGAGAAGGTATCTTCCCAAATAAAGAAGGCGTCACACAATAGCATGACAAAAGAGCGGCATAATTCGACATTACTTCCATGACCGAACACAGATGACAGACTGTCAGTGAGAATATAAGGGCTCTTCCATATATGTCTCCTCGAAAACTCTATCAAGACGGGTTAATCCTGAGTTGCGAAAGACGCGGAGGGCAAAGAACCCAAGTGAATCATGGTGACATCGAACTTGGCGTCCAAATTTGAAATTATGAGGCGTTGTTTGTTCATGTTATTTTCCGAAGCCTTTACCGAAATAGGAAGCAGGTTCAAACCCGTCCCTTCCAATCGACAGACGTGACGCGCTTCAGGAATCGTACATTTTCCTTCTGGCTTGATCTACAGACGTTGCAGAGATGGCAATAACACCAGTGCAAAAGGAAGCCATTGAGGAAATTATCAAGGCTATCATGAGCATGACGAGCTCGCGGAAAAAACGACAACTTGCTGAGATGTTTTTGGAGCTAGTAGACAGAGCAGCCTGGGCGGATTATTACGAGGTTCGTAGATTTTCCACCTTGAACACATGCATATATGCGTACTGCGCTGTGATATAGGTCATACCCGAACCGAGGTGCCTCAATGGAATCTCAGAACGTCTGCGGACGAACAAGTACAAAAACCCATTGGAGGTGTACCAGGACTTGAGCCTTGTGTTCCTCAACGCACTCTACTATAACGAACCCGCGAGTCAGATCGCCAAAGATGCCACGAAACTTAACGTGAGCTCTCCGCTTCTCCGAAGCTTGCTTTTGACGATGTTGACCTGCATGCAGGCACTGCTGCAGACAGAGTGGAAACAGCACACCGTTTTGCCTTCGCCACCTGAAACTCCTCCAGAATCGTCCGCTCAAAAACAACACGAAAACAACAAATCAGCGTCTGGATCCGCACCCACTGTAGCCACACTTTCCACCGCACTCCCGGCCGCACCCTCTCTCGTCATCTCTCCTACTCCTGTTCCCGCTTTTGCCGTAGCATCCATGCCCAAACCTGCGGAACCTAGCGCGACAAAGTCACCACAACGTCCAACATCTCCGGATGTCGAGATAGACGTGGGCGGGACGCCGGAGCCGGAGAGCATGGGTGCTGGAGAAGAAATGGCGCGTGATGGGGACAGCGATGCCATTGTGCACCAACTGGAGCGCGGCCTACCGCGATGGGAGGGACTGGGAGAAAACGGTTGGATGGTTGAAAGTTCGGAAGACAGGCGGTTGGACATCGTATTGGCAATCAAGAACCACAAAGATGTTGTGTGAGTGTTCAGCGCAAGAGCTGGCATGCATGTGCATCGCTTACTAACATAGTCCATAGTGGTAATAGGCTTGCTGTTGCTTTGGAGGTTATTCCTGAGGAGACGACAAACCCTTATCTTTCGTTTAACGTAGGTTTATCAATTTTCGGTCCGTGCTCACTTTCTGAACCAGGCAATTAGTTTCCGCTATCGCTCAAACTCATTGAGGTATGTCTCTGGCTATTCACCTCAAACATGTTTTAAATTTTTATGCGTCAAATGCCAGAGCCGTGCTCGTTCGAGAAGTTACGAGTCAAACAAAGCCTTTGACAAGGAGATGGAACAACTGCTCGAAAAAGGCCGCAGATGGCACGAGCAAGGGAGCGAAGCCTATGGCCGCGTTCTTCTTCTTCAAGTAAGTGTATGTCGAACTACAGCATTCACATTACTTATCGAGAATCATTCCAGCGCCTATACCAGGCAATCGTTTCACCAAATCCCCCACCTGGCCCCCCATACGTGTCTACAACCAACTTCGCTTCCCTCCCCGCCGGTCCGGGAACGGCTCGACCACTGCATTCAACTGATTCTGAAAAGCAGCCCGGCGTAACGACATTCCGGGTCTCTACAAAGGATAGGACGTTCGTCGACGAGGTGCAGTACAAGGGCTGGAGCATTCGGCTAGCTGATTGGCTGCATTTGAGCAACCCGGATGACCCCGCTAGACCCATTATAGGACAAGTTTTCAAATGTTTCATTTCAGATGAGCCGTGAGTTCGTGCTGGCTCAATATCATAATATTCACCACCCTTGACAGATTTGACAAATTGTAGGTCTAAGAAGGGTCAACCCGGCGTCTCGGTGTGTTGGTATTACAGGCCTGAGCAGACCATCCACCCCGCCCACCGTCAGTTCTGGGAAGGCGAAGTCTTCAAGACGAGTAGGCACCCCAAGCACCCCTTATCTGCTCTGTCCTCATTGCCTTTTCTTCAGGTCACTTCGCCGATCATCCTTTGGAGGACGTAATTGAAAAGATCGCCTGCCAGTTCACCGCACGGCACATTCGAGGGCGGCCTCGCCCGCCTTACTGGTACCTCGGCTGGCCGCTTTACGTGTGCGATTCGCGCTACAACGACCGCGAGCGCATCTTCGTCAAGATCAAAAACTGGAATTCGTGCGTGCCCGAAGAAGTTCGAAAATCGACAGAGTTTATGCCCATATACCCGTTCGAGCGCACGGTCTTCCCGCGGCGGTTTGGGAGCCCCTTCCTGCAGGGTAAACTCAAGGGACCCGGCGGCATTGGCGAAAGCGTGGAGAAGTCAGAAGGGGATAAGATTGAGGGTGGTGGTACAGGGCGAAAGCGATCGAAGAAGAACCCTGCAGCGTCAGCGACCGACATTTCTGGTCCAAGCAAAGGACTGTATGTCGGCGTCCCAGGTTCCAGCGGGGGCATGGGGACACCTGTTGGTGGGGCTGTGGGAGGGTATGTTCCCTATGCTGGTCAATACGGTCAACCCCTGCAAGTCCAGCGATCTCAAAGCATACAACCGCGACCGGCGGAAGACAGGTCTATTGTTACGGCTTCTGGGGGGCTGGCAAGCTTGGGCAGTAACGCCATGATTGAGAAGTTGCCTCTAGAAACGGGTACGTAAAATTGCCACTTAGGCTTTCTGTCTTCCTCACGAATTCTGCCATCGGCATTGACCGTGCGACATAGCGAGACACTTTGATCGTGATCCGGAAACCAACGAAGTGCTCTGGTTTTCTGCTCCACCCATGAACATCGCGCGTACACCCGCGCCCCATTACAGTCTCAAGTACCTGCATTGGCTTGCGGCGAAACGAAAAAAACCGACCAATGTCCCCGATGCGATGGATGTAGATCAGGAGGATGAGCGGCCGGAGAAGAAGCAGCGAGTACACCCACGACCCACGATGACTGAGGCCATCAACGCACTGTTGGACGGCATTCCGCAGGACGGAGGCATCTGATGCGGAGAGAGGTATGGAAGTGCTTGCTCCTTCGCCGGGATTCGCGACAGATATCCCTTGATGTATATTTTATTCACAGAATAATTAACATGTAGCCTAGTTTGCCTTTTCATTGTGAGGTGAAATGACACGCCTCGTGCTCGCTCTTCTGATTGTGACAGCCGAGAGGGATGGAGTTTTAGGTGGAGACCGTCGTTCGGTGATCCGTTAACATCGTACACCGGAAAGGTGAGCGGTTGTCACATTTCGGTCTTTGAGGGCGGGTCGTTTTGTCAGTTCTGCTTGCTTCTCGGATACCTGTGGTGGTGGGAGTCGCCGTCAAGACCGCATAGTCACCGAGTCAAATGTCTGTCGCCCCGCAGTTCATGGTTCAAGGTGCCGAAACACTGTGAATATCATTGCACGTCGTCACAGCTTTAACGCGTCAGTTTCCTTTCATACTAGCAACATCGTGCTAACTTTTGCTGTATCCTCTCTCAAGCCTTCGTGTCTACCTGCGAGACACGACACTTGCGGCCGTTTCACTGTACGACAGTGGGGCAGCTCCACTGAATTGCAGCAGAAAAAGTCAGGACATCGCAAACAACATCATGCTCCTGTCTCTCAAAGTTTCGTACACCGGGGTACTGTCAAGTTCAGCCGTCAAAAAAATCATATCGTTCACCTACGGTACCGTGCTCAGCGTGATCATGAATACTGTTGAACTCTCTCTGAAACACGCATATCTCATCTCGACAGAGAGCAGACCATATAGCAGGCGGCTAGTCGTGCCGCACCTTGTAGACGGTTTGGCTCGGAGAAGGAGCGCTGTCTGTGTTCAGAGCTGACCAGTGCAGAGCATCGCGGTTGACACTTCATACCTTGGAGGGAGCAGGCTTGGTGACGTGAGAACGTCACAGTTTCAAGTTTCTTACAATGCGAGTCTTCACCAGTCATCTAGGCATCAAGTCCTATTCCAATCTCGACGGCTTGGATTCGCACAGCACATCTACTTCCCCTTCCATGATTGATCTTCATAATCGGGGGTGGTTTCAACTGCGTCTTGGTATGCTTAAACTCAAAGACGTATGTACCTTCTCGGCGATTACCCACGATTGGGTTACAGCACGCCCTTTCACTGAATTGGTGCCCGTCCAAACCATTCTCTGGAGCGAGTATGAGATCAACCCCGAAAATCCCGTTCAGGCGGCCTGTCAATCACAACCAGGAAATAACAATAACAGAAGGAGATTACACCAAGGTACACCGGATGTCCATACACAACATAAACACACATCTAACGTCGAATGCTAGTCGCTACAGTCCATCTTATCGAACAACGAACAACATAACGATCTCACTTCGTCAGCTTGTTGAAAAATTTGCTGCCCGCTGGAGAACACATCAGCTCGACGACAAACGCAAGTAAAAAAAGTCTCAGACTTACACTGTGTGATGCCATGAACGCTCTTCTCGAGCTTCCGCCTCCGATCTTGCCCTGCAAACCGGTCGACGGCACCCCAAGCGAGATTCAACGGCCCATTGCCACTGCCCGACGGTTGCGACGAGGGGGACGGGTAGTTCGCTGGGTGCGGAGGCGGCGGGCCACTTGGCAGACCTGAAAGAAAGAAATGGACGGGGTCAACGAAGCTGAAAACCACCTATGGCCATTCTCACAAACTTACGCGGCGGTACTGACGGTGGATCAGACTGGACAGGAAAACCAGTTGGATGAGGTGACGGCTGACTGTGACCGTACCCTTCAGGCTGCCCGTACACACTCTCGCCGCCGATATACCCAGGACCATAGCCCCCACTGGGAGCGGGCGACATGTCGGCCTGGGGAAATTGCATCTCGAAACCGAATCCACCTGGCATGTTCGGGCCCGATCCGGGATAGCCATAGCTGCTCCGTCCAGGATTGAGTTGGGAATGCGGATAGCTAGATTGAGGAGGAGGGCGAGGCCCTGTACCCCATTCCGGTGGGGGCCAGACGGGCTGAGGATTGGACCATGGGCCATCGGCGGTTGAAATATCGGGCACTGGAATCGGCGGGCCTGCAGGGCGGTGGCCCGGTGCTGGACGAGATGACGGATGAACGGGTGGGGAACCCATATATGACGGGCGGGACGATGGATGGACGGGTGGAGGACCTGGAGGAGGGCTAAGACGCTGCCGGGATAAGTCATCTGCGAGTCCCGTAACTGCATCGCCAGCCTGCGGACGAGACTGGCGCTGTACTGGTGGTGGTCCCGTGGGTCGAGTGGAGAGTGGAGGCGCAGGGCGCTCGGTCAGTACGGACTGTGTTCCTGCTCTCGCATCTGCTTCAAGACTGTAAGGAGGAGGAGGAAGCTCCTCGCCTTCCTTTGTCTGCTGGACGCTTGCTAACCACTGCTCATATGTCTGCCCCTTCCCTGGTTCTTGTCCCGGCCCCAGACCCGAGCCTGATGCTGAACCAGAACCACGCTGCTCATACTTCGGCCGCGTACTCCACCAGTCTCTCAACTCCTTCTCCGGGAACTCCTCCCCAATCTTCCTTTGGCCTCTGAATCCTTCCGCCGCAAGCCCAGCAACGCGCATATACCAATCGCTGGGCAAATCGTACCCGTCCACGTCTAGCGCCATCAACGGGAACTTGCCTTGCTCGTCATGTGGAAGTTGACTTTTATGAGACACGACTGGGATGAAGTTTGTGCCTTCATCATACTCATCCCACATTGCTCCATACACAATTTTCGCGCCATAACGCCGAACATTGTATAGTTGGCGCCAGAGGAAACGGCCACCTTGACGAGGTGCGCCGTTTATCTCCCATTTACCCTGGGACATATTGACCGCCTATGAACGGCCTATGAGTTCCCATTGAACAAGAAAATCCTTCACGCATGCAACTCACCGATCCGCCTGGATGCACGACAGGCACGTAATCAACGTGCCTCCCCTTTTCCCTCTCCCATTTCTCAATAAACTCGACATCCCCCTTCACCCGGTCCTCTGCAAACCTATCTGTGCTTTGTTGATCCGAGTACCTTCCCACTGTCCAGGGCGAGATAGCATCAAAGGACTCCATCCAGGTCGAAACGAACTCCGGATTCCGATCTGCATCGGACTGGGATGATCGCCAGTGCGCAGGCGTACCAGCCATTATATATGCACCTCCGGGTGTGGTGCTGCGCAGGAACTGTGTGATGGCTCGCAATTGGTGAGGAGTGTGGTTACTGTCAGCAAATCCAAAGCCTGGTCGTTGGGGAATGTGAAGACAGCGAGGACCATTAATGACCGATTCCTGACAAGGTTCATGAAGAACATACCCCAAATTGCAATGACCGGCTTTCCACCTTCGCGAAGATAGTTGGGGCTGTCGAGAATACCCTTGTGATATAGAAGATGTCTCCAATCTTCCTCTATGATTTTTTGAACTCTATCCGATTGGACGCCAGCAACGTCATACCTTCATAAAACAAGGCGCGTATTAGCGAATTAAAGCATCTCCATGAATAGGGGGTTGAGATAAAATGGCCATGGGAGTATACCAGCATCATCCACCATCGCTAGCAAAGCAGAACTCACATGATTGCAAATACCCTTCCTTCCTTCTCTGCAGCTTCCTTGACGCGGTCCCCCACCTCATCACGAATACTCCGGATGCCATGGTTTCCTTGTTCCAAATCGCATTGCCCAACAAAACGTTGTAGGAATGCACCATCTACACCATTCTGCGCCATCCAGTGAAAATGCCTGACAAACCCAAGGCAAACAATTACATTTGACAGGAGGCAAGAATGATGTATAACACTCACCTCTGCACAGTCTTTGGATGACGAGAGGAGAACAAGAAAGCTTGGTCTCCATTGTTATGTTTGAATCCCGGAGCAGGGTATAGCTCTGACGGGGAATATTCGGAAGTGTCTGGCCAGAGGTCAATGTTCAAGTTCCCGCCATCGGGAACAGGGTATGTGAACCAGTGGAGCCAGCCGTGATGACCTGTGTTTCATCAGTTCCGTCCATGGTTGATTGGAAGGTGGTTATGGCGTAACCTACCTGGCCCAACTGGTTCACCGTCCCCATGACAAGTGAACCTGGACATCGCAGATATTAGTAAATGCATGGCACCAATTTCTTGAGCTTACCATCCCTGGTATCCAACGAGAAACTTGTTCTGGATTGTCGAAGGATCCGCTCTTTAAGCGGATAGGGTGCTCAAGTAAGTCACCAAGTGGTATTCGAGCGTCACGGACGCACCTCAAGATATTCGAGTCACTGGACAATGCAGGGTTCATTGAACGTCTTCTATATCGTAAATTTCGTAAAGCCTGCTTTCGAGTGTGCGCTGTGGTGATGGACGTCAAGACCTAGTAGGCTATGCGGCTGCCATTTTGGAATTTCCTTTTTCGTTGATGACCAGCGTCATTGCTGCTGGGAGCCAATAACGAGCCAGTGTAGTCCCCGACAGTGGTGCGCTCCGACTCATGGACGTCTTCAATTGGTTCGCTTGTCAGGAGCTAAACTTGACTATTGTCAACAGTCACAGCAGGTCAGTGTGCTTTCTTTCATCCTAAATAACATGAATATCACCGTCATCGATTTTACTCATATTTTACTCGGCGCATCTGTCAGGAATTTGGTAGAGTAGTGAAATCTCCCCGTCCATCACTGGCTTTTCAAGACCAACCAATGCCGGTCTACCAATGACTAGTTACTATTACACATGAACGAGAACACATGAAACAGCACTTAATATCCAGCGGGATCGGTCCGTCGCTCCTATGTCTTGTTCGATATGCATATTCTAAATCCGAACAGGGTGACTTGCGAGCTAAAATCTGGTGTCTTCTAAATCCATCAGATATAAAGAGGAAGCTTTTGGTCTTTTGATACGGACGACACCTTTCACTGGTCGACCACCATGCCACAGTTCACCAGCTCTCTTGTTGGCTTGATCTTCCTCGCTATCTTCGCCTCAGCGGCACCTGCCAGCTCGTCTCTGAATATTCACAACTCTACTGCAGCTTCTTCGGTGTCGGCTATTTTCAATGGTGCTGCATTGAGATTGAGGTCTCCCAGTGCGACTACGGACGCGTCAGCCGCCAGCCCGATCCCTACTGTTCCTTTCGCCAGTGACAACCCCAACATCGTCGCCTTCATCCCAGGCTCAGATGGTCTGCCTAAACCTGAACGTGGCTCATTCGGTAGCAATATTCTTGGCCCACAAAACCTGGAGATCGACAGACAGAACCCTGACTTGCTCGCGCCTCCTACAACGGATCACGGCGACGTGTGAGTACTCGCCAATTCTGTGCATCAAAATCTTATGAACTGTCCGACGGCATTCTGGCAGCCCAAGTGCCAAATGGCCTTTCAGCCTTAGTCACGCTCGTCTGCAGACAGGTGGCTGGGCAAGGCAGCAGAACAGTAAGATAATTCGATTGCGGAGACATGAGGACAGGATCTGACCACGATTTAGTTAACGAAATGCCTTTTGCGAAGAGTCTGTTGAACATGTTTCTGAATCATCTGATATGCCCTTGACATCTCCCCTCCACAGACTTGGCTGGTGTGAACATGCGACTCGAACCAGGTGTTGTTAGGTATGTGGGCAGCTCAATCAGCACCTGTATTCTCTTCTCAACTTGCGGAAAGGGAACTGCATTGGCACATGACTGCCGAAGTAAGTGCCTTCTTTTCTTGATAAATTTTGCGTGTCGCATTGAACTAACGGATCTCTCTCGAAGTGGTCTTTTGTGATCAAGGTAAGGGGTTGTTGGAAAGCACTAACTCATTGTCATCTAAGCATTGCTGGGTAGGGTTCAACACAAATCTCTGCGGTCGATCAGGACGGAAGAAATTACTTGGCTACTGTGGTAAGCTACCCTGACCTGCATTTGACATGTAAATCTCGAATTCAATGCTATTTTCGATCTCATAGAACGCAGGCGACCTTTGGTACATCCCTCCTGGCATTCCACATTCTTTGCAGGCGACAGGTGACTCGCCCGAGGGGACAGAATTCCTTCTTGTTTGTCCATTTCTTCCTGATTGGGCAGAGCTCCTCATGACCGGTCTTGCAGGTGTTTGACGATGGCACTTTCAGTGAAGATGCTACGTTCTTGGTAGGTCGTGACCGCGGCGCAACTCTTGAGCCTCACCCCCGTGCACCTCACATATACCATTTATTGACCTACTCATTAGTTGACCGACTGGCTTGCGCATGTTCCCAAGGAAGTGCTCGCCAAAAATTTCCAGATGGACATCTCGGCATTCGATCGCATTCCTGAAAGAGAGCTTTACATGATCCCAGCAGGTTCGAGCCTCCCTTCCTCTCACTTTCTGACTGGTTTTCCCATCCCTCGTCCGTTGTAGAGGTACCCTCTTCTGCAGTCCCGGATCCACAAGGCCAGGTTCCTAAAGCATTCTCATTTGCGATGTCAAAAATGAACGCTACACAGTTGAGCGGTGGGAGTGTGAAGATCGTGGATTCAAGGAATTTTCCAATCGCGACTTCCATCGCCGCTGCTGAGGTATCCGTCGAGCCGGGTGCCATGAGGGAGTTACACGTCAGTGAGATAGAACGACCTTTGGCACCTTGCTGACATTCTGCGATTTCAGTGGCACCCTACCCAGGACGAGTGGGCTTATTACATGTTCGTCCTGAATCAATTCACACATATGCATTGCCATGACCGTGAAATTCACAGCGAGGGACATGCTCGTGTCACTATTTTCGCCTCCCAAGGCAATGCCCGGACCTTTGACTACCAAGGCGGTGATATCGGCTACGTTCCAGCGTCCTGCGGTAAGCTGTCCTTGAAGTGTGTCTCACACAACATCGCTGATGGGACCAGGCCACTATGTCGAGAACATCGGCAACACGACCTTGCACTACCTCGAAATTTTCAACACTGGTGAGAAAATCGCCTGTGATATGTCTGGCTTCAGAAATTGAAGACTATGCATGCTATTCCAGATCGCTATTCGGACATCAGTCTCAGCCAGGTGAGAGCAGTCGTGCAGCATTTTATGGGAGTTTAAGCTGATGTTTGTTTCGTAGTGGCTTGCGTTGACTCCTCCCGAGCTTGTGAAAGCCCATCTTGGCCTCTCTGACGAGACGATCTCCCAGTTGAAAAAGACGAAGCAAACCGTCGTTGGCCCTTCTTAGCCTGATCGTGCTCTATTTACTTCGTCTTCACGGAAACGTGATGCAAGCCCCAGTCCATGTTAATGCTTTAATGATACTAGAACGATACTAGACTACGTAGATCATAGCAAATGCATCTTGGCAGTCGAGAACCTCGGATACCTTGTAGAACGTGTCATAATTCATTGGCTGTACGTATTCAGGTTGACGTTGGTGCACATGCGGTAACTCTCATATATCAGCTATGGCATTTTTCACTCAACCCTCACTTTGATACTACGCATAAGCACTTTCTTATGTAGCCTTCACATGAGAGACCGTCTTGAGAGAAGGACCTCAACAAAGTAACGAAGTAAACACTAGACAGCGACTACCGGAACAATTTCTTTTTTGAGAAGTCTCAACCATCGTTTATGTTATGGAGGCCATAGCAGAAGAACTTGCTCTTCATCTCATACATCGTCTCCAACAGTGAGCATGACGACTCTACTATCATTTATGTCTGACGAAACAGCTAAGGAGCCTTTCCTCCGATCTTGCTGAATTGTCAGCACACCTTCCGATGCCCGGCTGCTGGTCGGTATCTCGGGCATACCTGCGTCTGGGAAATCCACCCTTGCCGTGCTAGTCGTCAACAAAGTGAATACGCTCCTCAAACAGCCTAATCCTGTGGAGCATAGTGTTGGAGAAAATGATGCTCCTTCAGGGCACACTGTCAGCGCAGGCATCCCGAGCGCGATTCTCGTTGGGCTCGATGGTTGGCACCTCACTCGAGCGCAGCTCGACGCGTTCCCTGACTCTAAGCTTGCGCATGACCGACGTGGCATACATTGGACATTCGATGGCGACGCCTACGTATCATTCGTCAAATCTCTTCGTCATCCTCTCTCATCCTCCGCGCCGGCGATCACTGCACCCTCATTCGACCACGCATTGAAGGACCCAACTCCTCATGCCATCACCATCCTCTCAGAATACCGAATTGTCGTCATCGAGGGATTGTACTGTTTTCTGTCCATTCCACCGTGGGCGGAGGCAGGATTGCTGCTGGACGAACGCTGGTTCATCGAACTGGATGTGGAGGAGGCATCCAAGCGACTCGTCAAGAGGCATGTGCTCACTGGAGTTGCGAAGGATATGGAGGAGGCTATTTGGAGGTCAGAGCAGAATGACATGCCGAGTACGTTCTACCCATCAGAGTATTTATTCTTACCTTTGCTCGTGCCGATTGTTCTGACTTTATGCCCATCACAGACGGTAAATTTATCATAGCAAATATGCTTGAACCTACCCGCGTCATTCACAGCATAGATGATACCAATTACTCCGTGACTGCATAAAATGAATCTTTTTCTTCTGTCCTCCTTCATCCCTGGACGTGACATACTGGGAGCGAAGTTGAACCTACGTCTTGCTTCGGTCGTTCCCGAATACTCTCATTCAATCTAGCATGTCACGGTACGCATCACAAGGACCGGTCTTAACCACTCGCAATCTTCACATGTTGCCGGCCCGGCGCACGATTCTGTTGACCATGGTGGTCTGTATTTTATGGCATTGCATCTGATCTTCTGCTCAATACTTACCTGATCTAAACTTTGTCTTCTTCTGTTTTTATCCGGTTGGGATTTTCACGATGTGCTCATTCCCGGGATTTGTTCGGTCAGTATGCTTCTTTATACCCTCTCTACCGCCTCAGGAGAGAGACAAATATCTTGAAACCCCGCGTATACCAAAGATGACGATATGCATTTTCCATGCATCCTGCACCACATGCATCCTTCGGACCGCTCAGTGGCCTACGTAAAAGCACCTCACTGGCATATGAGCCAATTTTCGCAAGCTCCCTCAGCGTGATCATCTGCGGCATTGTCTACTGATGCGCTTCCTCATCGCCACTCTTGTCGCCCTCCCACTGCTGGCCCTTTCACTTTCACCTCCTTCCTCACGCACCTCTCCTCCCTTCGGTGCAAAGATTGTCCGTGCCGGCACCACTACTGGGGGGGAATATACAACCCTCGGAGCAGCCGTAGCTGCACTACCCTCCGACTCGTCTTCACAGACCATTTTCATTTATCCTGGCACCTACAACGAGCAGGTCAATATCCAACGTTCCGGACCAGTCACTGTGCGCCATTTTCCATCTCATATCAATATAATGTTTCCATATTACTCTCTCTCAATGCGTAGCTCCTCGGTTACACGACCGATCCTGGAAATTTCTCCTCAAACCAAGTCGAATTGGTCGCTTCGGTCCCAGCATCTACCGCGGGGTCGAACGATGCCTCGGGCACCCTGCGCATTCATACAGACGGTGTCAAAATTTACAATATCAACATACGGAACGACTACGGCCAGGGCTCCCAGGCTATAGCGCTGAGTCAATATGGCAACCAAGTTGGTGTATATGCGTGTGGAATCTATGGATTCCAGGACACGTTGCTCGCAAATCAGGGAACACAAGTATACCTGCAGAATTATATCGAGGGCGCGACAGATTTCATCTTTGGGCGTCTCGGTTTGTTCTTTTCCTGAATTTTAGATGAGGGGCTCTTAATCCTTGTGTTTGACACAGGCCAGGCATACTTCGAAGGCAACACGATTGGCGTGAAAAGTAACGGCTGGGTCACCGCATCTGGAAGGGAGGCTGACAATGTAGCAATCTGTGCGCCTGTTCCACTAGGCAAATTTCAGAGCTGCCTATATCTGACTAGTAATTTCATCGCCCTGCAGATATCTTTGAACAGAACAACATCATTCTCGCTTCTGACCCGGGTTCGACGGACAAGATATATCTCGGTCGTCCATGGGGAGGTATGTCTGTGTGTTCTCACACCCCATGCCTGTATCTGATCCCTTGACACTATTTCTCTTCTGTAGACTACGCACGCGTGATTTTCAAGGACACGTATGTCACAGCCCCGTTGAACCCGTCCATCTGGTCCATCTGGAATACAGGCGACGAGCGCACGGACAACGTCCTTTTTGCTGATTTCAACACTACCGGCCCTGGTGTCCCAAGCAACGCGGAGCGTCCCAGCTTTGTGACTGTGCTCAACTCCAGCCAGGCAGCTTCGTACACAATTTCTACAGCTGTTGGGAACTCCTATGCTACTTGGGTCGACGCCGATTACTTACTTTGAGGTTGAAAATATATGTACGCCCCAAAATGTCATGTCCCGCCATTCGTCCGGTTGCATCTGAACGCTATATCATTTTCTGAATGCTGCTGACCACGGACCTGCAAGGCCTGTCCGAATGTGAGCGCATGTGAGTTCTGAATTTCTTTTACGCATAGTGTCACGTTCTTCATGCGCTGACAATACATTTGAGAGGTGAATATCGTTCAAAACAAAGAGTCGGGTCTTCGTTATATACGGCGCCGTTTAAAATACATATATGCGGCTTAGTCCCAGGATCCAACTACTTACACTTACGTCGCAGTGATTTACCACGACGACGGTCTGGAAACAAATTTATGACGTTCAGAGAGAATTAAGACATGGACCATGTCCCTGCTTACCCAAATGTCTGTCCTGGAGCAAGGGGCCGGACCGGCATACCTAGACTGTCCGCGCCGACGAATGGAACCTACATGTCATTTATACAATTGAGTTGGATTTCTAGAATCAAGCACGCTACGTACTGTGTTTCCCCACCAGCTCTGAATCGTGTTCAACCCGATCTGTGAAGGCGTTAGATGTTATGCCCTACCAAACCATTCTCCAGTAATCGAGGACTCACCGTCCCATTCCTCGGGAATTGGAGGCTAATACAGCCAGATGAGGGCATTGAAGGAAAGCTAATTATGATAGTCTCACCAGAAGAATATCACAAGGATCGACATGGCAAGGCCGGAATCCAAGGCCGCAGACAGCACGTCTAGTGGGAGAGTTAGCCACGCGGATTAGGTCGATGAGGACAGAACCTACAATTGTACTTTGTCCACCAAGAAAAGTGACGTCTGATAATAAGTAGTTAGCACTGAATCTACGCGCAGATATCCTATCAGTTTCGCTGACCTCCTGATGACATACTGGAAGATAAAACCAACAATCCTATCAAATATGATGGTCAGCACACGCCGAGATACTAATCATCATTGCGATAACTCACGCCCATGGCACATAGTTGATCGCTGTAGCTGGAGGAATAAGACCAGTGCCGTTGAGGATGACCGGGCTTGATCGCACGGTGAACATTTATTTTAAGTGCCTATAGCTACGACAACGTCACTCACAAGCTATCATAAAGAAGGACCATAAACGCCACCATCACGAAAATAATTAGAAGGGTACTCACTTGATGTACTTAAAGACACTGTTGGGCCACTTCTTCGTGAGCAGCCAAGGAACGACCGGTGCAATAGTCCCGACAAGGAAGAAGAACAAAAGTGCTTTTAATGTGTCAGCAGAAGTCAACTGTTTCCTGTTGAATCTTGAGCTCACGACTACAAGGAAACAAGTCAGATGATATAAAAGGGAAAACGGCGATGGGTTGCCTACTAGTACGTCTGTCCCTTGGAGAATTGAAGGGCAGGGCCGATAACACCTGCCATACAAACCATGAGTTCATAAAAGATACAAATGCGATGACCATACCCCAGATGATGGATGCAGTTCCAAACACCTCGGTACTAGGGCAAATAAATCTAGGGATATTATGGGTATTATGCATAGAAATGGAGCATATCCTTAAAACCTACCCATCCTTTTGTTCAGGAGAACACATGTCTCTGTCACAGCCACGTCATCAGCCAATCGGTACACAAGTCCACGCTGCAGAACCTTACTGAATATTGGTGAACATCCATGCTTGGACGCCAAGCTGGACGGTCCCAGCAATTATGGTGGCGACAATTTGTGACCAGAACATTGGCCTGGGTGCGATCTTCATGTAGTGACCAAGTTTGAAGTCAGACGTGAAAGTCAACGCTTGCGCCATTGTCTGCGTAGAAGAAAAAGAAACAAGTCGGCCGGGATTCGAGACAACGTGAAGAAGGGCGACGTACGATATATCCCCAAGTCTTGAACATCATCATGGCCACAGGACGCCCAGGAAGAGCATATCTTTCAATCCCGAAATCTAAACTAAATTATCTGGAATGATAACAATCATATACATACCCAATGATGAGCTCAGTGATCACACTACAGGTATCGACACTTTAGTATCAAGCGACTCTCAAAGGATGTTGTGCCACATACTTCAAACCAATTTGCTGGTTTGTGATCGCTTGTATCATGCCCACAGGGATGACGTACGTGAATGCTGACATCTCCTCATCAGTACATGTTCAATCTTTTTTCATAAAATGACCCACCAATGATGAGAGCAAGCACAAAGGCCCAAACTGGCATCTGAGTCGGCCAAACCTCGACACTGATAATACCGAAAACGAACATGGAAAAGAATACGACAAGATACCACCACTCGGGAACTGTGTTGATTCGTGAACACGAACATAAGTGCGCACAGAACCAGCGGGACACTGACCTTGAGGGTACCGCGACATGAGCCGAGCATGAATATCGGGCTGCTCACTGAGGGAGCGTCGGGACTGCACCCAGATTTGCTTGCGGAAGTACAGTAGAGCATGCATCAAGGTAGCTGATTTGTGGTCCGTCAATGATATAGAGATAATGACAAAACCCCAAACATGCAGAAAATAGCAAACCTGTGATTGATGCGAAAGACAGGCTGATAGTTAAAATATCTTTAAGATTCCTTAATCATTTTCAAGGAATAAGGCAATCTTACCCGTAGGACATCGCGAAAGTCGTACTAGAAAACAGTCCACGGCCATCATTACAGGTGCGTTCCAGAGTCGGATAAGATATACGCACGAGAGGAACAGCGGGCTGTATGCGTGGTAGGCCTCAAGATTGATCGTCGAGTCTTCGTTCAGGATACGTGATACATTGTAAGACTTCATCTGATTGTCATACGACGTCCGAGAGGATATCCTACACAGGTCAATCTGAGTGTTTGCCATTTCGAGAGATGACTTGAATGAGAAACTCACGGCATGTATGCGCTGAACCAGGTATTCGTGAACTATTTAAGAGTTAGGATCATCTAATAGGGTGCAAAAAATTCAATACAAACGTAGATAATAGGCGTGACAAGCCCTAGAGAAACGATGTCAATGTAACGATCAAACTGTCAACTCTGGTCAAACTCACAGAAAAATATGATGAATCCAGCGAAAATGTTAGCCTCAGCCCACCCTGCAGGAGACGCATCAGCCTGATATTGCTCAAGCGAGTGACGAGTGACAGCAAAATTTACACGGGGTTGCAAGGGGAGATCCGATATAACTGTGACGTCCAGAACATCAGCGGATGACTGTCTTAGAAGTGTGATATCAACGTACGCAATCTGACTCCAGTCAAAGGTGACGAGAGACATGCCCTGGAGGTGTCATCATCGAAATCAGGACGCAATCTAGAGAATGTAAGAGACTAACCAGACCATGGACGTAGCTTTTTGCGGTAAAGCCGGTTATGAACATGACCTTAAACAAATAAGTAAAGCCTTACCCGAAGAGCTGCGAAATAGCTGCCACATAGCACGTAATCAAGATATTGTGCAGATATTATATTATGGACAAAGCTCACTGGTGTTCTCCGGCCGAATCCAAGTGACCCAAGAGAAAAATGACAGGGCCTGGACTGATTTAAAAAATGTTTATGCCTGACAGTCCAGTAGAAGTTGACGTGCTCCTTACAGATGTATCCAGGGAAGAAGTCTTCCAAACACGGAAGCAAAGCTTGAGATTAGCATGCAACTTTGTGGATTGACATATGTGGAGCTTACACCAGGAGAACGAGGCAATGAACCCGTACACGAAGAAACGCTCACGACTGATACCACCGCGGTTTCCGATACCGGCGTAGTTTTGTGAATGTAGCGTGTTGAATAGAGCACAACTGACGAGGTTCGCAGGCCAGATCATGGACGGGGGAGCAACAAGGAACCTTCTGGCGATGCCGCCGATAGAGTAGCCGATCAACTGAGTAGACATCACGACCATCCACTGGTCTACAATTGGAGGGCATGAGCCGCGATCAACAATGATACTGTATACGAGCGATTTGCTTACAGATGAAGTTGTATTCTTGGTTGTAATAAACTCTTTGGACGGCTATGATGTCTGTCTGCGATACTGTGTGTCAACAGCGCTTCACTTGACGACATCACTTCGTTACAACTTACCGCGTAAGCCGATCCAGCACCAACGGAAGCCATGATCTATTAAAATATCTGTCAAGAACGGATTCCCGAGATAGAAGATACACCTACTGTGATGAGTACATGTTCTTTAACCGAGAACGGACCCGGATTGAGCGACGTTCCAAATATCTTCCACGCAGGAACATAGGCAGCCCACAAACGACCGACGGGGAAGCTCAACAGCTGTGCAACAATACCACCAATACTGACGGACGGGAAGCGAAAAAAGAAGAACTGGTTAAGCCCGGGGATGAGGATGGCCCATGCAATACCGATGACCCATGTACGCAGAGTAGACACAGGCATTGTTGGGTCGTCTGTGTTGGCAACGGCGGAGCGCACCTCGGGATACGGAGACTCATCGTCAAGGTCAGCGAGATGAGCCTTGTCCAGGTTTGGGTCGTCGAACTGAGCGCCGGTCATTTCCTGTCACGACGCACGACAGTGATCAGATTGGTATGAAATTCAACACCTCTGATGACTTACGGCGACATATTCCGCCGCTGCTTGTATGGCAACCGGTCAAGATTTTTCGTTTTCCATGCAGATTGTTGAAAACTACTCACTGTCAACGCCACCCAAACCCAGCTCTGGGTCTTTCTCATTGCTGAGGGAGGGGCTTTCCTTTCGCTCTGAAGTGACAGACACTGGGGAAAATTGTTCAGCCATAATGAGATGGGTGGTCGCCCTGCAGAGCGTGTGCATTGATCACCCTCATCGCCGACCTTAAATGACGGAGGGAAATCCACTGAGCGTGGAGTATCTCGTAGGAATACAGCTGAGCGATCGTTCCCAATCAGAACGGCATCGATGCACGGGTCCAGTTCGTTGTTTCCGAGTATGAACCCTGATAGTCCACGGATGCGGATCACAAAAGATAGCTGATTATAGAACGGGGACACAGCTTCTCATGTGAACTTGAATTCGTGAATTGTCAGATGGACGTGCCAGTGTAGTTCGCAAATTATAGTGATATACTCAGTATCAGTGCGGATGTCGAAGTGTATAAGAGCGGAATATATTGCTTTATTCCTGTATACAGTCACTGAAAATTATCAGCACAACTACAAGGGCGCGAGAGAAGGAATGACTCATTCCCATGAGAATGTATCCCAGAAGCAGCCTATTGCAATGAAATTCCAAATGCCTGGAGCATGAAAAATTCTACTCAGTTCAGAGGAAGCGGTCGAATCACGGTGGATCATCCGTGCGGGATGACACATGTTATGACCACGGTTCGACTTCAGTCGTGCGCGTGAGAGGGCGATCCCCGAGGTGGAATTTGCTGGTATAGTGCATCGTAACGCTCGAGGCTGGTTGGACCATATGTCTCTGCGCTGTAAACCCTATAAAAGGACAGCGCAGATGCCGAGGTCATCCTCATTCGCTATCGGACCACTCTGACGTCGATTGGCCAGAACACAGGACACGCGTGCAGCCCGAAGGCGATGTAACGAGCCCACGACCTCACAAGAGTAAGCTGTTTCATGTAAAGGGGTAGCACGAAAGTCTACAGCATGTTCTCCGTGTCGGGACGTCCTGCCAGCAAAATCATTGAGCAAGAGAGCTGCAAGAAAGAAAGATGGAAAAGGCAAGTCACGGTCACGTGCTAGGACTTCGCGGAGTCTACGGACATTTATTTCCCGCCCTCGTGGGTTCGCGTTCATCTCTTCAGTACTCTTCAGTACCTCAGTCCTCATCGTGTTCCTCATCGTTCTCCTTTTATCGCATAAAGTTCACTGTCCGGCCATTTGGTTCAGAGATTTTCGCAAGCGTCCTTGTTTTCAGGTACAAACGATCGGACCCCTCAGTTCTTGCGCGGTCCGATACGTGAGCACTAGCTGGGTATCGGTCCTGTGTCTGCTCACCGCCTGCTGGAAGTCCTAGCCCTCTGGCTTCGCTTCTCTCCCTGGGCATGTTGGCTCTTATACGCTTGGCACCCGTATCTCCTCCTTACAGACGACTCGCCGCCCTCTTGCTAGCGATACCTCCGGCGATCTTTCTGTTCCTGGGCGCAACTCACACGAAATTGTCAACGCGGTCAGGCCTGACTCTCGTGCACCCCTCCTGGCACACGGCAACCTATCGTGATACTCGAGATTCATCGCATGATTCTGAGCTAAAAACTCACACGATCATATCTGGGACACCCCACGTCGATATGACGTTCATCGACTCCAGTACAGAACTCCAGCTGGGTATTGTATCACGTATCTATGTCGTCTCACTCCCTCGCCGTACGGACAGGCGTCACCGCATGCATCAACTTGGGCATACACTGGGCCTGAACTGGACCTACGTAGATGCCGTGGACATCGACAATCCAGCTATTGCAGCCATTCTGCGCCAAGTACGCGTCCTACGGAACAACGTCGTCTCCTTTTCTGCTCTATCATCGACCATAAGCAATATCGCTTCAAATACGTCCGGGAATACTGCTATGTCTAAATTTGATTGGCCAACAGAAATTGACGTCCTCACTAGCTCAGACGATCCTCTCGCACTCGCAGGCTCTGATATCTGGACGCACTCCTCAACACATAGCTCCTTCGACCCGTCGCTCGTGGGCGAAACTCTTGATAAATTCTCTCTTGACTTGCACTTGAAAAACTTCATTTATCGACCACCCCGTCCGCTAGTGAACCTCGCCTGCACATCGGGCAACGCCTTGCTCCCGCCTAGAAAGTCAGGCTTCCCCGCCCACATGATTCTCACCCCCGCTCGGATTGCATGTTGGCATTCACATGTTGAAGTGATCCGTGCGATCGCCACTAGTAATGACGAAGGCCCTGTGCTCGTGCTCGAAGACGACATTGACATGGAACGGGATATCCAAGAGAGGCTGACTACTGTCTGGGACGCGTTGCCTGCCGACTGGGACATTGTCTACCTAGGTAGGATTCCGTACCTTCAGCGATACATTGATATTAGAGCAGCAAACACTTCGGGTCACAGGGCATTGCTGGTCAAACGAAAGAATATATCCAGCACTCCGCCGTGGCACTGCGTCGGCCCTTCACCCGTCGTCCGCACCCAAGTGCACCCATGCCTACGTGCTCTCTCGCCGAGGCGCGCGACGCATCTTGTTACATCTCCGTCATCCGCCCTTCGCCTACTCCCGTGCCATCGACCAAGCGCTCGCGTGGCTCGTGCACAGCGGACGGCTGAGCGCATTCAGCATCGTTCCTCCCGTAATCGTGCAGCGCAAGGACGTCAGCAGCGACGTCGTGTCCGGCCGAGGCAGCGACTGGCGAGAGGTGCTGGCCAATGGAGTGCTCGAGTCAATGGAAATGCCGAACGGGACAGGTTACTGAATTGCACATTGGACCCGGAGGGAAGACGTGGGGTTGTTTTTGTGTTATCCATGTGTCTCCAGACAATGGCTATGTTACTTGCATCCAAAGCTCTACAGCCTGTCTTCTTACAAATTCGTAAAGGGGCGACGTCCGCCTACTATGAAGTACAATAACGCACGAAGGTATTGTGCAATGTACATTGCGTGATTCGCGTTGCTCGCGCACATCAGATGCCCCTTCTGCAGACTGCTGTCTTATTACAGCTGTTGCTGTCGAGGAATCCGTTTCGAGAATATTCGAGACGGGACTCAAACTCCAGATCCAATTCTAAAGATTACATGTTGTACAACAGAATATGGGCAGCCGATAAGTGTAAAGATATGTGGTCGTTAGGCGAAGAGCCACATGGGGGGGCATGGGTAAAGGGTCAGTGACCGTTCGTCGCCGCCACTTTCCTCTCCGCGGTCACTGCATTTGCAGAAACCAAAACCAAAATCAGCATACGATTCTTTCCACGATGGCCTGCAAAAGAAAGAACAAAGACGCGACGCACCCCACGGTCTTCGATCCATAGGACACTGTTGCTTTGACGCGGTGGTGCCTATCCATTTGAGCAAGCAATGCATGTGAAAAACATGACTACACTCTCCCCAGACTACACATCCCAACCAAACACCTCGCGTTGATCAACCAAGAATAACTTAAAAAAGAAACGAGCGGACGCACTCAGCGGACAGTCGTCGCCGGGGACCTTGCACGATGGACAGCAGCCCTCATACGGTACGCGACAGATCCCACACACGTCCTCCTCCTCCGCGTCCGCATCGTCCGCCTTTCCGGTATCCCATTGCCACTGCGCAATCGCGTGCCATTGCTTAATGTGTACCTTCATGTTGCTGCTCCTGCTGCGCTGCCCCCTAAGCCCACCGTCGGCGCGAAGATGCTTTTTTACTAAAATTTGTGGTCGATGAGGGTAGTAATTCAGAACGGAATTTGCGCGCCGAGAGATTGAAGTGAAAGACCCTACGGCAAGTACTGTTGGGGGCGCCGGGGTCAGTATGTGGAGAGTAAGGCGCTTGCGGAAGGGGTTTGTTGAATGAGTAAAGACGCGTCGAGCTCTGTTTGTCTGTGTGTACGCGTACAGAAACTCATGACGTCAACGCCATTTACTCATCATGTTCACCCAGGTTCACCCACACATTCGAGTCCAAGTCCAACCCGAAGTCGACGAGAAATGTTTTCCGCGTTGCTATGTATTCAAGAAACTACTGATACAAAGTACAATATATATGGGGTGGGAAAGAAAAAAAAAAAACTCCACCGATCTTTTTGTTCTTCCATTGCAACAGATCCCAAAACCCAAACCCAACACCAGGCCGAGTCGATTAATGCGTGCACTTCTTCTTGATCTTCCTCCCACCTCAACCTCAACCCTGCGCCCCATTTGCTCCATTCACCATAAATAACAAAAGATGACCCACATGAACAGCAGCAAAAAAGGGGAAAAAAAGAGAAGGGAGGAAGAGTAAAAGACGACAAAGGAAAAAGGGTGCGCGTAGATGACGGAGCTCATATAGGGAGGACGGCGGAATTCGAGACGCGGCATATATGACGGCGATGACGACGGCAACGACGAGAGATGATGACGGATGAGCATAGCAAGAACAGCGATGATTAGGAATGAAGTGAAGAAGAAACATGGCGCGCAGACAGAAACGTGAAAAAGAAAAACCGTTCCATACGCCGACACGGGGGAATACTAATCCACATATGCGAACAAGAGCAGGCGGAATACTAGGTCCGACGTATCAGGGGAACAAAAACAAAATTAGAAAATAGCAACAGAAGGAGAAGATCTGGAAAGATTTGGAGAGTCAGGATTGGTAAATCAGCACCTATGCTAGTAACTCGTACACACGCGCTCGTGTAAATAATAAGAGTGAAAGCCGGAATATAGACAGACAGACATGCTTTATGTAAAAGGTAGCAAAACCATGACGAACAATGGCATACAACAAAACAAGAACGGAGAGGAGGGATGAGGAGGCCAGCGAGCAGTTCAATCGAGCTGCTGCATTGACGTCCATTAAAGAGCAATATTTTAATTATGCTCAGCTATATATGGCTGAGCTATGTTAAAAACATTGAAAAAGCACTGAATATATATATAACATATATAAAAAACATATGAAAAACATATGAAAAAAAAACATAGCAAAAAAAACATATGAAAAAACATATAAAAAACATATTAAAAAACATAGGAAAAAAATATATAAAAAACATATGAAAAAACATATGAAAAAAACATAGGAGATAACGTAATAAATAACATAGGAAAATAACATATAAAAAGCCATTTATAATATATGGGCACTTTGCAGACCTCTAATTAAAATATAGGCCATTGTATTAATCAGACTTTGCAAACCCTTATGTTATAACAAGTTATATACTTTACAAAGTTACTACAGCTACTGGTGCCCGATGGTTTACTGTCATCAAAAAGGATGGCTCCAGTCTTNGNCTCNTCCACAGCCTCGAACNNCTCAATGCAGTCACNATNCAACATTNTGGCATCCCACTNTANACCGATCAGATCNCCGAANAATTNGCNNGCNANNCCTGTNGNNGCATGCTCGATCTNTATNTCNGATANNACNAGCNAACTCTCGCCGAGTCCTCNCNCNATTATACAACNTTTCAAACCCCCTATNGNNCACTTCGCCTTGTCACTCTNCCTATNGGCTGNACAAATTCAGTCCCCATCTTCCANGANGANNTCACCTTCATCNTGCAACCCNAAATTCCCAATACCACTATCCCTTACATNGACNANGTACCANTTCNCGGCCCTNCNACTCAATACCTACTCCCTGATGGATCACCTGAAACTCATCCNGATAATCCTCNCATTCATCNCTTNATCTNGGAACACTTCTAAAGTCTCAATCANNTNGTCCAGNGCATGAAGTATTCNGGTGGAACCTTTTCNNGNCATAAGGNGATTCTCTNTTCACCCAAAATTACANTGGTCNNNCATCNCTGTACTCCCCATGGCNNCCTACNTGAAGAACCTCGCNTNGAGAAGATCATCAACTGGGGCCCTTGTNGCNACTTGTCTGATNTTNNCNCATTNCTCGGAACNATTNGCNTNATTCNCATTTTNATTCGCAACTTCGCCCATNNTGCTCACGCACTCACCAAGCTTACNCGCAAAGAAGAACCTTTCCACTTTNGACNNGANCAGATCNCNNCTCAAGAAAACCTCAANGCTGNNCTACTNGCCTCCCCNGCACTCNNTCCAATNGACTATTCCTCTNAAGCNCCTNNCATNCTNNNTGTCNANACTTCACANATNGCTGTCGGCTTTCACCTNTGCCAATGNGATCCCNATAATTCCAAGATCTGCTACTACACTCNNTTNNGCTCTATCACTCTCAATGACCGTNAAGCNCNATTCTCCCAGCNCAAGCTCNAACTCTATGGCCTTTTTCGTGNTCTGNGATCCCTCAAGCTCTATCTCATCAGTGTTNGCAACCTNATTATNGAAGTCGACNTGNGCTATATTAANGGCATGCTCNCCAATCNNGATCTCGAACNNAGNGCCAGCATCAATCGCTNGATNCTCTCCATTCNCACCTTNCATTTTACTCTCGTCNANGTTNNNGNTACNCTTCANACNCCNGATGGATTATNNCGCTGNCCNCCNCAGCCTGGNNATATCNCTNAGCCNTCNGATNACTTNGANGACTGGNTCNANAATGTCTATGGGTTCCTNCACCTNATCAATTNGCCTTCNNCTTCCTCTCCTACNGCTATTCTTTCTANCTANCCAAANAACATCGTGATCGANGCCGATNCTCAGGATACANCTCCCATNCNCACCATCTCCTACAGTGATGTNCNCCACTCNNACAATGACCANGCTGCNGATNATCNCCTCGAACAAGTTCGCGACTGGCACAAATCCATNGAACNCCCTTNNACANTTTCTGANGCNAAATACACCACCTTCCTCTGCTATTGCACNGAATTCTTNATNNCTTCTGACAANCTNTNGTGCAANGANTCNCATGGTCANCACAAGCTCATCNCNTTCCCCNATCNTCGNATNNCAATTNTNANNNCTNTACANGATGAAGTNGCNCACAAAGGCNTTTACNNNACTANGGCNCTCATCGCACTTCNCTTCTNGTGNCCNATGATGTGACAAGATATNNCCTNGTTNNTTCNCACTTGCCANATCTGNCAACTTCGACAAACATCCAATATCCTNATTNNTCTGACNNTCGCGANCCCTGNNTNNCTCTTCNCGAAGATGTACATGNANACCATGCATATGCCCAAGGCTGGCNGCTTNAAATACCTCNTCNAAGGNCACTGTTCAATCTCGCATTANCCNNAATTTNNCATGCTTNNANGAGAANCAAGNGCTGCACTNNCTGATTGGATATTCGAGGACATCCTGTGCTGATGGGGTGCTCTNTGCGANATNGTCTCTNATAATGGNTCNNCATTCATCAAAGCTCTCACCTACCTNGCAAAGAAATANCATGTTCACCATATNCGCATCTCNGGCTANAACTCCCACNNNAANGGCATNNCNNAANGATCACACTTCAATGTCTGCCAAGCCCTCTTNAAGGCNGTNGATGGNGANCAATCAAAATGGAACNGTGNNACTTATTCNNTCTTTTNGGCNGATCNCATCACTGTNCATNNCCNCATGGGCTGTTNNCCATACTTTGCTGCAACNNGTANCCATCCCTTGGTTCCTCTCAACATCNCNGAAGNNACATACCTNNTTNCNCCCCCATNTTCNTTCCTTTCCTCCACCGATNTNATTNCCCACNNTGCTATNGCNCTCNAGAAANNCAAATCNGACCTCNCNNCNCTNCATTCNAAGGTTTANGAAGCTCGCATNNAAGCTGCNATNAAGTTNGANTGNGACCACATNGCNACCATCTNCNACTTNNACTTTCAANNAGGATCNCTNNTNCTTATGCGATATAGCNCGATNNAGAAGTCCCTCAANTGCAAGATGNGACCTCGCTATACTGGTCNACTCNTCNTCATCNNTNGAAACCNTGGTGGTGCTTATATCNTCTGNNAACTCGATGGCTCTNTTTANNATNGCCCTGTCNCNNCNTTCNNTNTCATCCCCTACTTCNCTNNNNANTCCATCCCCCTTTCCAANCTCGACCAGCTACTCGATATTTCTGCGCAACGTCTTCAAGAACTCAAAGCNTNACCCACTNNNGATNCTGAGGCCCTNGACGATNACCTCNTGACCTNNCAGGATGAAGATCTCGACTANGCCNGANAAANCCTTCTCNNCTATATACTNGNNACTGAGGACAGTCGATATTNCAGTTGNGAGGAGGNCNNATACCCACGATATTCCNATTNNANTTCACTNCTACCTTTTTNTGATAATCTTNNCAAGACTTCNCAACCTCTTCNCNGATTCTTTTCACATCACTAATACTTCANNGNCCTCTTCACATTCTNNNTTCCNTAAGTNNCANTNATNATCTGATCNGATTTGCGCAANCCTCCTANGGTTTTATNGCCATGATGATCTACTGANCCTTTCCCTATTTTTCTATTTTATTATTTTGCTNTTTNACTTTTTNNATTTTCTTTCTTTCTTTCTTTCCTTGCTAGCTATGTCTTTGCANACTTNAAAACCATCGCANNATCGCATTTCAAAAAGTGCANAAGAACAAATATNGNNGTGCANTTCTANAANTACAAGTNAGAGGAGGGAGGCACCANNNGATCTTCCAGCATCAAAANTCAAACCACGACCACNTANTNGTCNTNCTTNATTCCNAANTCCCTCTTTGCAGCGTGAATTTCACACCTCACCTTCTCAAGCTCATGCTTGTCAGACTCATGTTCACCCAGAATGATGGCCAGCTCTCGTGCATTACTCTCCAGATGCCAAGTGATCATATCCTTTGCATTAATCAAGCTGGGCAGTGACATGCCAGACTCTACACTGACCACGACTTTGCTCACGAGTTTCTCGCATTCAGCCACTGACTTCTTAAGGAACTGCATGGTAGTCGCAGTACTCGATCCCGACGATCGCGTGACTGGCTTGGGATGAGGAGCTATGCGATATGATCAGCGCGATAAAGTGCAAAATGAGGGCGACCACTTACCTGATGAGCTAGAGGCCTTATTTTTGGTGAGCTTGATCTTGATGACTGGAACGGAGCTGTGAGCGACCTCGATTGACAAGGAGCAATGCTTCTTGTCCTGCATGCACTTCGTGCACTTGTCCATGCCTAGGATCTGATAGCACATGTAGGGGGTGCTAAATTCAGTCGCGCACCTGTAGCACATCTTATTGACCTGTGACATGCACGAAATCAGCACAGCAACAACTAGAATTGTGCATACTCACAGGAACGGCGCCTTCAGGGATCACTTTGGGTTCACGTTGAGTCGCGACCATGCACTTAGGTCACTTTGCCATGACCACTGATTCACTTCCTGTGACCTCAACAGGCTTCCACTTTTTAAGGCGACCTTTGCCTTTCCCCGTGTCACTCACTGCACTAACATCGCCCCTGGTCTCTGAGGTCAGAGCCATCATCTCCGTGTCTACATCTGCATCACCAATGCTCAAGATGTCGACCGACATCAGCTCATCCTCTGAGTTCCACTCCACCTCTTCAGCTGATATCTGGTTCACCATGAACAACTCCTATTTCTCCACCTCATGAACCTTGCGACGTTTTGGCTCTCTCGGATTCCTTCGCCTTCACCGCCGTGATCTGTGCCTCCTGTTCATGCACCTTCTCTGCAGTGACTTGCTCTTCCTTCTCTTGCTTCACAAACTCCAACATTTGAGGCAGAACACGTACACCCCACTCAAGCCACTCTTGCATTGCGATAAGCTCAAGCATGGCAGACACATCCTTCACCCAAGCATCGACCTCCGTGTCCATGATATACCTATCGAGAGTCTCTAAATGATTCTGTGAGAAGGTCAGCATGATCATCGACTCCCTAGGACTCTTGCGACGCACTAGGACCCCCATGAACTTCTTACCCCAGACAGTGTAATCTTCAGGCTCAGTGGGAGCCTCAGGGAGCGACTTCATGAGGTCGCAGAGGGCATCCCTGAGCTTTGCGATGATCATAGGGTGAGCAGGCATGTTGGAGTGGTAGTGGTAGACAATGAAGGGATGGATGCGATGAGAAAGTTGACCACCAAAGACCCTGAAGCCTTGAGAAGTGCGATATGAGGTGACCATGAGGCAAGCCTGGCCCGGACAAACATCGAAGATTGCCGATTTCGCATTACCCGATTAGGCAACTCAAGATCGCCGTGCTTTGATTGCCTAACTGAGGATAGTTAGTAGTTCAGTTAGAAGGAGATGATGAGCACCCCTGCTCCCTAACCTTGGAGACTACTATTTTTATCCCTTTGTTTTAGATCCTAAGACTCCCTCATTCCCGTCCTTTTGCGATGTCTTGCAATATCTTCTGACCTGTTGTGATCTTTTGCGATCTTTTGCGATCTCTTCTCAGCTTGCCTGCTTCGACCTCTGATCATGAGACCATTCTTCATCAATGCTCCAGACTTTCTTCACGTGTCGGACTTCTGTGATCGATGATGCTGAGCAGCACTCAAGCTCATCCATTCAGCTTGACAGTTTTCGGTACCATCGGCCAACCATCTGTGACATCGCCCACATCTCATTCTGATCTGATATCGCTTGGGGCACACGCTCCTTCGTTCTATCATTTTATCGCATGTTATTTCCAGGAGACTTCGCAGGGCGCCTATCAGGTTCGATAGATTACCTTTTTACCTTTCAATCTCACATGCTTTTGCTTCCCTTCGCACTGATGCTAGATTATCGGTCACTGAATGTTCTTGTTCCTGTTTTTCATTCTGTTCTTCCTGCTCTGACTTCGCCCTTGTTCACTCATTTTCTACCTTCATCGTACAATGTTCACTATATCTTTTA